>BROJ01000364.1:0-28409 GCA_026008555.1 Fistulifera pelliculosa | reverse complement strand
GATTGCATAAAGCCGAGAACAAAACAAATCGACACTGCGTAAACTGCGGGCTGTCGTTTCTGGTAAACTGGCTTTTGATGGACACTCTGTGTCTCTCCGCCTCCTAATTCCATCGTTCATCCTCTCTTTGTTTCTTTTCTACTTTTCTTCTTCTTTTATTTTCTTGTGTAATCGAAGGGCAATAAATGCAACATCATGGTCCATTTTCGGAATTTTCCGAGTGTGTTGATGTTGGTAGATCCAACGAAGTATTTCTTCACTAGGTAGCTTCTTAACGTTTCTAGTCGCTGCGGTATACGAGTCTCTGTGCGACGAAAAGAAAGCGATTCGCAAAGATTCGAAACACCGGGGCGTCTCTAGAAGGTATAGGCGTGGAGCAAAGAGCTAAATCAATGGCTTCCAGTTCGAGTTGCAGCGTGAAACTCGCTCATTCTTCCGTCGAAGAGTCGGTTGTAGAAGAAATCAAACATTTGGTAGATAAACCTTGACTCCTCCTCTCGAACACTCAACAGGCTTCTTCACTTTGCAACAAACTAAGTAGATGTGCGTAAACCTACCAGTAAATACTTCTAGCAGACACATACTAGCTAGTGATTCATGGTTAACGACTAACAACTCTCATCTAACTACTAGTATTTAATTTCAATCATAATACACGACACTTGCGAACAGCGAAAATCCGAGAAAGCAATGACGAACGATCGAGAAAAACCGCGCGGAGATGATACAACGACAAACACCATCCAAACTCTTTCAAGACGAACAAGGAAACAAGCGCTGGTGGTGGAAGTTCAAACCGACTGCAGCAAGACTGATCTCATCAAACATGTCAACATCAATCAATGGATAATTCATTCAATCAGTCGAGCAAGGCGGGAAAGCGGCATGCGAACCTGAACGCACACGCTTGGACGGACGATGAAAAGTATTGTCTTCCTCTACTCCGCTTCCTCCGGTCTCGTCGAACGATTCGATTTCGCTGCACGTCAACGATCCACACGAGAAGCTCGCCTCACGACTATGCCCGCCTACCGTTAGTGATCCAACTGAATATTGTCCAACGAGTAAACATCGCCGAATTCAAACTCAACGCCAAACTCAAATCCCATTTCCAAAACAAGAGTCTCCAGAGACTCCGTCGATTCCATGCACATAGAATCCAAGTTACCTTCGAAATTGGAACCCACATTCATATCCAAGGCATCCGGTGATTTCTTGTGTGTCTCTTGACAAAATGGCGTGGCACATCATCCGTGACGAGAACTACTTTGTCTTTTGTCGGCGCCAAACTTCAAACTCATATTCATACCCAAAGCATCTGCTGGCATGTTGTGCCTCTTTGGCAGGGATCTTCAGCACATCATCCAGGATGAACCCGCTTTCAGCAAAGACTCGTTCTTCGCGAAGGTCTGGAACAGCTGTGTTTTCGTCGTCATCATCAACGCCGTAAAAACTACCGAAACCAGCAAAGCGAGCTCCCTCGGCGCCTTTTGAACTTTGCTTCTTGCCGACATCCTTTTCGACACGAGAGATCGAACGATTGCGCCAAGAAGTTGAATATACACCACGAGCAGGAGCACCAGCACGAGGTAATACTGCAACGCGAGCTCCCGAAACGCCTGTCGAGCGTCGCTCCGAGCTAAAATCCTTTACGACACGAGACATCGACCCGTCGCGTAACGAACTCAGACGAGATGCCGCTGCTACGCTGGGAACAGCGCCAGCACGAGCACGAGCACCAGCTGCTAATGCTGTAGGCGAAGCCGTCACACCAGACGAACGACTGCCCTTTCGGAGAGACTCTTTAAAACGGGTCAAATCGTACAGCTCCTTTCGCAAGACCTTCTTCGAATCATCAATGAGCGAGTCCGTGGTGGGGAATCACCGCGGCGAACGCTCGAACGCTCTAGAAAGTTCAGCGACTTGAGCTGCTCGCCAAGCACAAGCGCAGAGCCCTGCGTCTCTTCCACAGTCAGCCAGCTCGCGGGAAGCTGCTGCTCCGATTCCCAAACAATCCCATTTTCTGCAAAGAGCAATTCCTTCAAATTCTTCACCTCCGTTGCTAGCTTTACGAGAACTGGAAGGTCTACGTGGCGGAGCATATTCCAATTGCTGTCTTTCATGTTGCTTGCTTGCTGCGGACTGTTGTATTTTAAGATCAATAAAGCGATTTCAAACCTGCCAAACGCGAAAAACAGACATCAGGGTGAGTTAGGCAGGAAATAATGCAAAAAATTAGGCGTGAAAGCCCCAAATAGACTTCAAATGAACCATCATGGTGACTTACCTTTCAATCGGTGTGATTTTGTGAAAAGTGCGAAAATGGGTGAAGAGAGAAAATCGGGCTACGTAGCTTTACTACCATAACCCACATACGCTGACTTCGTACTCAAATCACGTAGGACGAAAATTACCGCAGCAACAAAAACCAAAAAACTCGCACAAATATTCTGCTTTGACCAAATTCACTCCATGGTGTCTTTTGCCCTCAAAACAACAATCTATCGGCTGATATGCCTTCAAATTATCATCTTTCGACTCCTCATCGTCCTGGTAATCGTGAATCGGCGCAGACTGTCGCGCCTCGCGCTCCTCGTACGGTGAAAACTCCAGTGCCTCGAATGCCTTCAAGTGCTCGTCGTTTGTTGACGCCTCAAAGTGCCCCTCGTGATGATCTGGATCGTTTTATTCCCTCACGTCGTCGCATGAACATGGATTTGTGTCGTTTGAAGCTGAAATCTGCGTCCAAACCTCGTGAATTGTCCAGTGTTGCGCGTACCGGACCTGCAACTGTCGCTCGAAGCACAAAGCTCGCGTTTGAGAAGCATTTGCTGAGCACGATGTGCAGCGTTCATCCCAGTGCGCTCGACGATGAGTCGCAAGTGAAGTCGATGCTTCAGTACGGTAGCGTTTCTCCGTTGAAGGCCGGAAATCGTCGTTCTGTCGTTGCTGCGGGCCCTGTCGAGCTTGACTTCTTGCGTTCCTCCAAGATGTTGCAGGCTCCAAAGGTTACTGCGGCGAAGCGTGTGATCAACAGTGCTCCCTTGTCAGTTCTCGATCTTCCCAGTCTGGTGAATGATTATTATACTCATCCGCTCAGCTGGAGCAAGGACAATATGCTCGCTGTAGCGCTCGGCTCGTCCGTGTACGTCATGAACGAGACTACCCGTGCCGTGCAAGAGATTGCTGGCGCTGGCATTACACCTTGCGACGGAATCGGGACCCGCAACTACGTTCGATCGGTGAAATGGTGCACAATGGACGGTCTGGCCCACTTGCTGGCGGTAGGGACGGGTTCAGGCGTCGTTCGAGTGTACGACACGGTTCGCAACCAAGTGGTGGTGCAGACTTCTTTGCGCTCGGAGGAAAGTGCACTGCGCGCCCTGTGTTGGAACGATTCGCAAAGTGGTTGACCGCGGGTACGCGAGCGGTGGAATTGCCAGTCTGGACTTGCGCAGTCGCTCCGTAACAGGCATGACGCATTTCGGATCGTCCTCGTCGTCCTCGTCTGCATTCTTGTCTGTTTGTTCCCTGGCCTGGAATGAGGACGGCACGTGTCTCGCGAGCGGTCGAAATGATAACGCGATTGATTTGTGGGATGCGTCGATGATGGGGAGTGTGACAACAGGCCGTGGTCCCCGACTTGTGTTGAAGTCTCACACTGCGGCTGTCAAGGGGTTGGCGTGGTGTCCTTATCGCCGCAGTATGCTCGCCAGTGGCGGCGGGACAGCCGACGGCTGCATCAAGCTTTGGGATGTTTATTGCGGGAGTTTGCTGAACAGCGTGTCTACGGGAAGTCAGGTGTCGTCGTTACTCTGGGGTCGGCATCATCAGGAGTTGTATTCCGGCCACGGCTACGCCACCACAACCTCGGTGAACACTGTCAACGTTTGGAGCTATCCGAAGGTGGAGCAGATTACAACTTTGTCGGCTCACAAGGGCCGCATCTTGTGTATGGATCTGAGCCCTGATGGTTCCAAGCTTGCATCCGTAGGCGCCGGTG
This sequence comes from Fistulifera pelliculosa, assembly GCA_026008555.1. Taxonomy (NCBI): domain Eukaryota; phylum Bacillariophyta; class Bacillariophyceae; order Naviculales; family Stauroneidaceae; genus Fistulifera; species Fistulifera pelliculosa. Next base: position 24,406 of record BROJ01000364.1, on the reverse strand, counting down.
AGACGTTGTGCATTTGGAAAGTCGATGCAGCCCCAACTCGTTCTCGATCTGATGCAGCAGGAGTTTGCGGTTCTCCTTCGTTCGGTCCGCGTTTCACCATCCGCTGAATGTGATGATATTGTGATCGGTACGAGTCTCAACGTCCACGGATCGTTGCTTGACTCGAACTTGAATTGAACTGGACTTGATTGGAGTTGGATTGTATTTGTGCGTGTTGTCTTTTATGTAGTTAGTTTTATTATATATAATTATGAATTGTCGTCTTGTTATTTTTATTTTACTGTTATAAATGAAAAGTCCTTATGACTATGATTACTAAACTAGAGACTGGACCACTATCTAGGGCAACAATATGATAGCAACCTATGACTTCGTTTGCTTTCGTCAATTAATGCGATGTGATAAATACAGAGCAAGCGTTTGCTATCGCGCCTCATGAAGCACGATTGTTGAGAGAAAGCCTGCCGTTGTTTAACGAAAGTGCTTCGAAATGCCGGGGTAGGCTGGAGCATATCACTATCTCAATGGCTCCCGGATCGAGTTGTAGGCTTGAATTGCTTTCAGACGTTGGACCTTCTTTTAGAAGAGATGGACCTCGACTCCTATAGGATACGGTTACACAACTGGCTTCTTCATTTGCCAGTAGTCTAAGTTAACTGACATTGGTATGTGTGTGGGTGACTCATGTTGCTAGTAAACCTTAGCCGCTGACGGTATGGTTCTGATTAATCGTCTGGCCGTAGCATCCACCTCGAGTGAGTCACGAGGATTTATTGTCCCTCGCATTTATTGCAAGACAAAACAACCGTCAAATCGGTTTTCGTCGACAGAGCGAGTCTCATTGTTCTATTGATTCACTTGTTTTGTTTATTACTATGAGCTCATTAAAAAAGCTTCCTCCAAAAGTAGTGCGTGAGCTATTTCGGCATGTGAATCACGCGCCGAGGAAAGGCATGCAACCACCGCAACCGCAGACATCGTCGACAATGAAATGGGTTCTTGGTGGTTGTCTTACCTTAACAGCAGCGGCAGGGTCGTTTCCGCTTGTGGCACACTGGTGGATTGGTAATTTGAACGAAAAGGATGAAGCGTTGACGGGACCTCAAGTGCGAAGAGGAGCCTTCATGAATTCGGGTTCCAAGGATGTAGGCAAGGACCCTAATTGGGATTTTCGATCAGGACAATACAAAAGGATGCAGGATACTATGCAATTTATCAAGAAGAGGAGGAGCAAAGAAGAACAAAAAGCTTTCTCCTGAATTTTCGCGGCTCCAAACTTGGACAAGCATCAGGAGGCCATGGAAGCGTTTGCGAAGGGTGAACGAAGGAGAAACCAAACTGGTTGATATGATCCCGTTGCAAACAATACGAACACTGATCTCTATGATAAGGAGAAAAAGTGAATAGTCCATGAGCTTATCCTATCTATTTCAAACTAGAATCAATCTACTCCGTAACTTTTATCGCTGCGATAAATTTAAGGATTTATGGGGGCATGACAAACGGAAGCTATCTGCTAGGCAAGTCGGATAGAATGCGTTGCTTACAAATGAATAAGCTAACACGGTGCGTCGTGTAATGGTCTCTCTTTGCGACTAGGCCTATTATATCTTTTACGGAGTAACTCTAGCATGCATCGATTTGATTCATTGAGTCGTGAGGCAATGGGCCGGCGGGTTCGCGATGCTTTTGTTTCACACTCGACACGACTGTATGACGTGGAGTGAAGAAACCGAACCCTTCCGGTAGAACGCGAAAGAATGACAGTTGCGAGATTTCTATCGGACGGAAAAACGAAAACGAAATATCAGCACAATTCACAATCTCCGCTTTTCTATCCAATGAAATCAATCTTTCTATTACTTCTTGGCACCCCTTCTATTACTCCTTTTGTGCAGTCTCGAGCGCAAAGGCAAAGTGTTGTTACAACTCTCATGAGTAGCACCGAACCGCCTCCTGTCAAAAATGAAACAAAATCTTTTTTCGACGACAAGCTGGCCACTCCGTCTTCTAGTCGACTTTATTTCCATGATCCGCAATTCTCGAGGGGCCTGGATTCTATCAAAGTAAAGTCTGGGCAAAAAGAATTATGGTTCGACGAAAAGTCGGGACGCTTCTACGAGGCTAGCAGTACCGAAACAATACCAATTGCGACGTTGTTCGAAAGAACTTTGGATACAATCGAGGACGCGGCGATTCATGCTCGACGTATACCGTACGAAAGAGGATGGTTCGATCCACCGGAATTAGAGCAAATGAGTCGCAAGATAGTGGTTGTTCTTGGGAGCGGATGGGCGTCACACGCTTTAATGAAAGTTGCAGACACGTATAAAATTCGCTTGATCGTTGTGTCGCCAACAAACCACTTTGTCTTTACACCCAGTAAGTTGCCTGAGTAATTAGCCGATGCCACCGTTCAATCTTCTCAAACCGAATGAATTTCACTTCTCTTCAGTGCTTGCTTCGGCGTCGGTGGGTACCATTGAGTATCGGAGCATGACAGAAGCAGTTCGTACTTCCAATCCATTGATGGACAATTACATCGAGGGCAAAGCAATTGATGTTGACGTAGAAAACAAAGTACTAAAAGTTCAGCTGAAAGATCTTCTCAAAGATACACGCAAAGACGAAGCACCTGCTCAATTGATACGATACGATCACCTTATTGTGGCTGTCGGATGCAGGGTGGCAAACCATGTAGTTCCTGGTGCGAAAGAGTACAGCTATAACCTCAAGACTTGTGAGCACGCTCGCCAACTTCGATTGGCTGTGGGGAGTGTTTGGAGTACGCCAGTCGGCCAACGGTGGCACCTGAGAAATTCTTGCCTGAAGCTGTCGCTCGCTCGAGAGAACAAGACAGACGAAAGCGATTGACGTGGGTGATTGTTGGCGGCGGACCCACGGGGTCGAGCTAGCAGGAGAGCTTTCGGATTTTGTTAGAGATATTACGCGGGATCGAGTCGGTCCATACCATAGGCTTCAAGGGGAAATACAGATCGTTTTGGTTCATGGAGGGGACCGCCTTGTGCAGGCCTTTGAGGAGGAGCTAAGTTCACACGCATTGCAGTCGCTAGAAAACAAGGTGTTCAAGTAAGGTTGAACACGCGTGTAGAAGAGGTTGGTGATGGATGGATTCGTCTTATCTCCAAAGAGTCCGGAGAGGTGGAAGAAATTCCGATCGGGCTTTCAGTATGGGCTGCGGGCATTGCGCCTGTTCCATTTATCGAAACGCTGTTGTCTAAACTCCCACCAGAGGCAAGAGGTGCAAGTGGTCGAGTAGTTGTTGACAAGTGGCTACGCTGTCCAACCTATTCGCCCGATACTTTCGGCAGTGTTCTTGTTTTGGGCGACGCGGCCGCATTTGCTAACAGCGAATGACGACTCTGATCTCCTACCGCAGACAGCACAGGTTGCAGGTCAGCAGGGAGCCTATGTGGCGCGTTTGCTTGACCGTGGATATAATTTGTCGCTCACGCCTCCGGCAATACCTCCGGAATCTAGAAATGAATTTCTTGTCGACACATGGCTCCGAGCTCGTGGTCTGGAAGAGGCACCTGGCTTTTCCTTTCTGAATTTGGGCTTGCTGGCATACCTGGGCCAGGGACAAGCTCTCAGTCAGGTCCAGTTGGGTGACGTTCCTTTGTTCAGTTACGCCGGAAGTGTTTCCTTTATCCTATGGAGATCCGTTTATCTGGTAAAGCAAGTCGCAACACGGAACCGTGTATTAGTTTTATTCGATTGGTTCAAATGCAAGATTTTTGGTCGAGATATCTCGAGATTCTGAAAAGAAGAAAGAGATGAAGCAAGTGCATAAGAACATACAATTATTCGCCGAAGAACACCTCCGTTGTGGTAGTAAAGTTCTAAGAAACTAAAAGAATTTTTTCGTAATAAGTAAGTGTCAAGCTAGCATTGCCGCGTCCCCGCCATCTTTGTAAGCAGAAATCAGCACCCAGGCGATATCAAGACACTCGTCAAACTCGAACATGACCTTTACTTTCGTTGAATAGCCAGAAATCGGTTCCATGCAAAGCATATAGAATCATAGATTCTTTTCTAGCTAAGAAAGTCTTCGTAAGTGCGGCTGTAGTTTCGTTCAGTCGAACTGGACTGTCATTCAATGAAGTCGTTCATCTTACAACGAAATACAACAATTCATCAGGGAGGTATTTTCGAAAACGTAACGAAGTCCGAAATTACTCAAAGTTTTCGGAAGATTTATGAAAAATGAATCTATTGCCAGAGACTTGCGAACCTCTCAATAACAGAAATCAACCCTGGGCCAAAAGGCGTACATATTGTCCGCAACCAAGTTGCAATAAGACCAACAACGAAAACATTGTAGCAAAATGTCACGCAAAAAAAATATAACCAGGCATGAGCAACCTGACACGACGTAGATAGACCATGACTTTGAATAAAAATTAAAGACACCATGCAAAATCGAGGTCTTTCAACTTGGTATATAAAGAGATCAGCACCTTGATTGATTCCCTATTGAAAATTGTTTTCGTTGATACGGTGGATCTTTGACAGTCTCGTGGGTCTTTGACAGTCTCATGTATTGCAATAAACTTCTGGCTACGCACGCAATCACCACAATACGTAAAGATGTCCTTTGGCACATGTGTTTACATTATGCGATGCAATTGGTTAAGAAGCAGTATCCGTTGATCCGGGAACAATCTTTTAAATTGAACCAACAACAATTATTACCGACTACCTGGATGAAATGCCAGTGTAGCTTTCCCTAGTCTAGATAGCATTTTAATAACATCTTAACGTGTTTATTTCCTTAGCGGTCAACATCAATAACTTCTCCCCACCATGTATTCAATGTTCGGCAAGCCGACACCACCCTAACATCCAGTCAAATTGACATATTTCTAAAAGAAAACCATCAACAGGATTGTTCGGTTTAATGAGAGTTGCTCAATCTATTTTAGATCACGGCGAAGGCCTTGAAACATATCAAATGAAGTTTGCGGTTCGTTCAAGCCAATATATGTTGTGTTATATTAGGAAATGCAATCTTTTACGCTTTCTTTGCAATATCGTCCATAAAACTTGCTCTCGGTTGGCCAAAGCTTTTGGTGCTATAGCTTGTTGGTTGTGCTGGTGGACCATGTGTCGCCATCAAAGTTTGTATAATGTTAGCAGTCCTGTTTTGCAAGCTAAGAATGTTATGGACTTTATTTGCCTCTACAGTAAAAAGAAAAGCTGAGCAACGATGTAAATTGATTAGTTAAATATCTATTTAGTATAATTTTCGGGTATAAACAGAACATAGCAGCAAACAACCATACCAAATGATACGATATAATTCGTCCAGCTTTCATCATCTCATATTCAATCCACCCTGTTCAATCCATCATCTTTGTGTATTTCCTTTCAAAAGCACAAAACTCACCTTAAGTATTCACAAATAGCACCTATTCTATCAAGGAACATTGGAAGTAACACCAGTTTTATGCATCAAGGTCAAATTGGAACGACCATGGCGCGATGTAGTTTCTCTCCGAGTCCAATCGTAGTATTGGTCGTCGATGTAGGTGTACGTTTGAAAAGAGGATGCAGGAAAGTGTCAAAAGTGCGAAGAAGTGACGCTGTATCGGTTGCATGACACAGGACGAGTAGGACTTGATCAGCTGATGGAGAATCGGCGCAGCACGTTTAAATCCGTAACAACACAGTCGAGCTCGTCGTGTCGTCTTATTTTTCTATCTTTCTCTAATAGCTTCAAGATGAGAACTCATTCTTTTAACTACCATCACTTCCTTTTCCATGAGGGACCGAACACATTGTGCCTTAGGGCAATGATCTGCCGTCCGAAACTGAGATTTCTTTCAAACGTTATATCGATCGAGCGCGCGCAGTTATATGCACTCGAAAAAAAACACATAGATCTTGGTTTGGTTTTTTTAGTGATTGAATGCTTTAAAGTTTCTCTGACTGTCCATGATGGTAGAGCCATCACTTGGGGCTGTGCGTATACGACACAATACACGGCAATCGGCTGCTTTTGAGATACCTTTCTAATGAAATTTTCACTATATTGGGATATTATTGGTCGGAGGGAAACGCCTTGATTTGCTTTATCGTTTGTAGTCCAATATTAGCCAGGAATTTGTAGATCGCTAGAAGGAACTTGTAGTAAGCTGCAGCTCACATACTTTATAACAAATCTGTTTAGGTCTTGTGTTTGGCTGATGTAACTCTCAGGATGGTTTGAATGAATTGATGCGAAGGGGTAGATTTGTACGGAGATATGCTCAAGGTCTAATTAGGTCTTTCTCTCGTTCGCTTCCTATAGCCCTAGACTAGCTATGAATCATTACCGGTACGGCACAGTGACAAACTCTGGATTTGTACGCGATGAACAACATGACGAATGGATGATTTAGATGACATACGATAATAACTATCGTCTTACATCAATGTGTTTATACTATCGAACGACTTGAATAAGTATGACTCTAGGCATTACACAGAATGCGCTTAATTACTCGGTCAAGATTCGGTCGCGTCCACTGCAACGGTCGATTCTTGGAGTGCTGCGAGAGATTAGCACTGATGTCGATCCAAAGTCCTTGATCAACGTATACGAGAACATGATTGCAAAGGCACACATTCAAGCTGATCCACATCAAGCTGTTGCGCTGAAAGAGTTAGAAAGACTGCGGAAGGGTTTGTTGCAGCACAAACCTCCCGTGTTGAAAACGGCTTCTTCTAGCACGCCACTTTCCAGTTCGTCGTGGTGGGGTCTTGGAGGATTATCTGCACAAATTACACCTCAGAAGATTACTTTCAAGGGCGTTTACTTGCACGGTGGTGTTGGCTGCGGGAAAACCTTTTGTATGAACTTATTTTATGACTCCATCGACGAGAACTGTGGCCGAAACAAAAGGTGCATTTCCACAAATTCATGTTACGTGTGCATCAAGAAATGCATGCTGCACGAGGGAAAGGAACGCTGATGCAATAATGCCTACCGTTGTGGAATCGGTGGCAGCAAGAGGACGCTGATTTGCTTAGATGAATTTCAGGTGACCGATGTGGCAGACGCACTCATTCTGCAGCGACTATTTACCGGCCTATGGGACAAAGGGTGTGTTTTGGTGGCGACGTCGAATCGCCCCCACAAGACTTGTATCTGAATGGTTTGCAGCGGGCTCGGTTTTTGCCGTTCATTGATCTTCTTCGTGAGAAATGCAACGTGATTAGTATGGACGAAAGCGAAACGGATTACCGATTAGTACAGAAGCTAGAATCCGGAAGTGTTCCTGTGTATTTTACAAGCGAGGCTTCCGAGAAGAAAGCGTTTGACAAATTGTTTTACGATTTAGTGGAAGTAGCGCTGTCGCGCCTACACAGCTAGAAACAACTGGACGCAAAATTATTGTTCCACAAGCGACCTTGAAAAGGGTATCTGCCGGTTTGATTTTGCTGATATCTGCAAGAAAGCTATGGGCGCAGCCGACTACCTAGTGATTGGACAATCGTTTGATACAGTGTTTGTGGAAAACGTACCAGTTCTAACGCTCAATGAGATAAACTGGATTCGCCGGTTCATTATATTTGTCGATGCCATGTATGAAAGTAATGTCAAGCTGATTCTACAAGGCGCCAAACCACCAAAGGATCTTGTCCAGGTTAATAAATCCGAAACAGAAGCTAATCATGATGAAATCTTTGCGTTTGATCGAACAGTCAGCCGATTGATGGAAATGTCCAGTGAATCCTATTTGAAACGAAAATGGAAGTCATACTCGGTGGACAATCCTGCCGCCATGCTTTCGCATTCCCGTGCAACATTCAGCGTTCAGCCTAGTCTGGGTGATTCCAGAGAACGCAGACACTGAAAACTACTGCTGATAAAGATGATAAAAGTTCGGGTACTGAAGCACGTTTTTAAGTAATCTTGTCAGCTGATTGGTGCCCGATGGTTTCTTGCTGTAGCAACAACCTTTCCGATAAGACCAACATTGACTTTTCGTAGTGTTCCAACATGTGATCAATCCGAGCGGTCATTTTCCTGGTGCGGTTCTGGGCATCCCACAGAGAGCCTTCGAGTTTGTCGAGACCAGCAGGATATTCCTGAGTCGTTTTCAGCAAAGGTGATGCGATTATATCGATGTGATTAGAGTCATCGGCTACATATTGTGCGGCCAGCTGCAGTTGTTCCAGAACTGCTCGATAATCTTGAGCCGATGCTAGCAGCTCTTGTTGGCGGTAAAGCAGCGGAGCAATCCCTGCAGAAGCATTATGAGTTAAAGCTGTCTTGGGATCAAGCTCGCTCATCAACGACGAAATCAAATCCTCCTCTTGGTCAAATTCTTTGGATTTACTCTCCAGTGACTTCAAGCGATCTTCCAGTGCCATGTCGGTTCCAGAAACCCTGTTAGGCAAACCCAGTGTCGCCTCTATCTGTGCAATGCGTTGTTCCAAATTTATTAAATGCACTGTCATTTCTTTTATTCAATGGTGGTAGCTTTGAAATTGCGAATGGCATCAGATAGATAGACTATTTCTTGTTGTCGTTTTGCTCCTTTTATGTGTTGCCTTGTGTTGCGAGCTACGTTACCGTTAGTTGCGAGTTTATTGCGTTGCAAATTGCAAGTGGCAAAGCGCGGCGCAGGGCGAAAACATGTCACGGTGACCCTTAACCCTTGTGACAAAGCCTCCCTAATCTCACAATCTATGATTATATTCACGAGACGGATAAGCTAAAAATGAGTTCTGGCTACTATTTATTTAACTTTATACAAGCCTTTGCTCAACATATGCTGATTGAAATGCGGCGACACGAGGTGCAATGAGCTCATTCCACAAATTTAACAGCTCAGTCGGAGCTTCGTTCCGGCCGCCTTCCAACGGTTGTCGACGGTTGACACCCGCAGAAAAATCCCACAAACACCGCTTCAACATGGATGGTAGCTGCGAATGAGAAATATCTGAAACCCCATTAAGCTTCAGCAAATCAAAGCATAGTTCTCGAAACGGGTCGTCGCCCAGCAAATGGTCGATGATGGATGAACAGTGAAAATCGATACCTTGTAAGGAGATGTCTTTCAGCGTTAGAGAACGAAGTCTCTTCTGACAAAGTTCTGACACTAGCTGATGAGCTTGATCTTTGCCCGCTCATTAATTATGGTAGGAACAAATGCCCATTGTGTACCCAAAGTTGAACACTGATCACGGCTGTTAAATCGATGTTTCCAAACCATAGCAAAGGATCGGAGCATGTCAACATCCCTTTCATGCCTCCATACTCGGCTCGAACGAGCATTGCCCATATTAGAGAGGAGCTGTCACTGTTTTCTTCCGTGACGAACTCGTCATGCAGTGATGTCAGTGAGATAGCATTATCATCAGAAGCTTGGTCTCGAGCCGCAGAGATAGCAGAAGGACAACTGTCGATCCAAGGGCACATGCAGATCTCAAAATGATTTCAAAACACGAACAAGCACCGACGGTGGAATTGTGTAATCTTTCGAATGAGCCATCATCAGCCACACCAGCAGGTCAAAATCGGGATGCAAAGTAGAATCTTCGAGTACAATGATAGGCAGGCGCCGCAGCAATTCTCCCAATGACTTGTCCGCCAGTTCCATGGCTACTTTGACTGAAGGTAACGGCCGTCGGCGGCGTATTGACTTTGAAGAATCGATTTCAGTACAGGTACAGAAAGGCGAGAGTGGTGTTGGACCCAGCGTGGTGGCCTTGTCTCGGATGTTTCGTGATGGCTAGGAGGTCCGAAGATAAAGTAATCGAGAACTCCGTAGGCTGTTGTCGGTCTTGTACCACGGAGCGATCTTTTAATGTGACTTTGGTCTGCCACGCTAGAAGATTGTTCGAAGAAGCTGTGGGGAAATACTAACACAGTTCGCATGGAGGTGAAAGTGCTGTCCTTTCGCAGCCTTTTCCTCGACGAAAACAAAACTTTTGATTGTGACAACATTCGCGCGAAGGCGTTCTCCTCTTCCGGAATCGAGACCGAGTTTTTCAATATCTGTTCTTGATTAGAATCGACATAGGAGGATCCTTCCGTTGATTTGTTCGTATTTTCAACAAAGGGTTGTTCACTCATTTGATAATGCATGCCATCCAACTGCGATTGCGAGACGCTGGCTGGTAGCTGCGGTTGTGAGGTCGGCTCATTTACAATGGCTCCTTCATTGCTTATATTTGATGTAAAAGTATTATCGTTAGGCTGTTTCTCATGCGAAACAACAGCAACTGGTTCAAGTAAAACTTTATCTTCGTCGGAGTTGCGGTGATTCATAGTCGGAGTTTGAGGTTCTTTTTCTTTACTGAAAACGCCGTATCATCGGGAGTAGCACATTCTAATCTTTCATCAATGATTTTTCCGGATGTAGCATGTTTGTTTTTCTCTTGTTGTAGTAAGCACTCATCAATATGACGGTTGATATCTTTTCGGCAATGTGCTGTAAGCAGCCTACCGGGCATTGAACAAAGCGGCTCGCCCGCTGTCGTTTTCGACTGGAGCTAGACATGAGCAACGTAAAGGCATTGTTCGGTTGAGTATTTCTAGTTGACATTCCCTTTGTATTTCGTAGCAAGGAAAAGGCAGCTATTGAGCAAGCAATGACAACAAGGCCAGTCGTCAAGGCTGCGCTGCAATGTTTCGCTGTCAACGAGTCACGAACGTCTGGGACTCTTGTGTGTTTTGAAGTGGACGGAAACGGAAAACGGAGAGGCGAAAGTGAGAAGTGAGACGTACCAGTAAAGGCAGAAACAGGGACACCGACAAAAAAATGTCGCGGTCGGGTGAATGGCGGACGCGCAGAAGGTCGAACTACCGGTACCAGTAACTGCGGAATCAGGATTCGGAAATGTCGAAAATGTCGATGTTCTCTCGTCGTGGTGAAATAAAGAACCAGCTTGTTCTCCATTCCTTATGAGTTACAATCTAGTCCATATTCGGGATTAAATCCGTGCTCCGCGTTTTGTGTTCGTTCTTCTAATTGAATATATACATTTGTGCAGCCGGTATCTTGTATCTTGTACTCTTGTCCGTTTTATTGTCGTTCGCCTTATTCATTTCTCCGTGTCAGTTCGTGTTTTGACCTTCCACACTTCTTAGAAATCCTTGGTGCATGCTTGACGCCCTTGACGTGGGTGCTGGGTGCAAAGTTTGGAGCGTTCCGTGGAAAGTAACAAAGAACAAATAGGTATTTTTCTGGAAGCTATTTTAGACCGAACCAGCCACTAGCCACATGCCACCTTTCGGTTCATAGGGGTTCTCAAAGTTTCTCAAGTGCGTGCCTCTCCACTTGCCCATCGATTTTTTTCACAAGCTGCTTACGTCATAAACAACCAATTAAAATGCTTTATTTTGTAAAACCTTGAGCCCCCGCACGTCGACAAAATGGCAGGTTCACCGATAATTTCTTTTCGTTTGAGACATTCCAGATTCCAAATTATGGCAAACGCAAAAACAAAAAGCAAGCAGCCGATGTTTCAAATAAAAAAATAAAAGTGTTGTGTCATTCATTCGTTTCACATCTTGTTCTCAAAGGCTAAAATGGCTGATCAGCGACCTGCAGCACCAATCATCAAGTGTTGCGCTAGAGGGTGTAACATTGGCGAATCACACCTCTTGCAGAAGTGCAATCAGTGTGACAGAATGTTACATCCGGATTGCTGTGAGGCACTTCTGAACTCCTGGAAGGTTCCGCTTGCAAAGGATGCTGAGGGAAACCTTGTTGTTGTTTGCAAAAGGAAGTGTCACACGGCTTTGCAGAGAGCCTTGTCGAAAGGTCTGCGTTTACTTTGGGACAGAGACGGAAAGAATGGCGAAAATGATCCCAACACATCGGTGTCCATCCTGTTGGATTGGCTGACGGATGGAGATAACTATGCAAAGTATCGTGGATATAAAAACGGTGGCACGCGAAAATTGAGATCTGCAAGCAAATAGCGGAGAAGATCAATGCCTATGGAGTCATCAAGCCGCGCACAGCCGACGATGTTAAGAAAAAGATTGAAACCCTTGAGACTCAAATGCGCAAGGCTATTGATTGGGGAACAACACGGGAGAAGGATTGAAGGAAAGCAGCAATCCCGAAGATAAAAGAGGTTCCATGACGCAGTTGTTGCCCGCTGCGACTACTATGACTTGCTTCCTATTTTCTCAGATAGAGTTGGCTCTGAGCCAACTCTATCTGAGAAGTGCTAGTAGCAGTAGATTGTCATCAAAAGAGAGGCCATGACCATTTCAATTTTTGGAAAAGTATCAACAGGCAAAGCGGCGTTAAAGAAAGACAGCTGAAGCTAAGAGAAGAGGAAATTCAGCTCAAGCGGTCCAAGATTGATCAGCTGGCAGAAGAGAACCAGATCAAGCGCATGGAGTGGGAAGAATCGAAGAAGCATCGAGCTATTGAAACCGAGCGAAGTGAAATCAAATTGAAGACAGAACAGATTGAATACAAGTCCAAGCTTTTCACGAGTACAAGCAACTGCAGACTGCAGGTGCAACGTATGCTGAAATCGCAGCTCTCCACCCAGATATGATTGTTCTTTTTCCCGTCGAAGAAAAGCCAAGTTTGAAAACAAAATTAGTTTTAGTTAGTTATACCAATTGTGTATTTCGTTCACATAGTAAGTGAGATGCGTTCTGCGGGTATCTCCCTCGGCCCCGTCAGGAACTGGAGCGCCAAGCGCTTGGACTATCCAATTGTCCTGTGTGAAGTCAAAGTCCTCTAGCCAATCTTCTTCAAAGGGATCGTTACTCGTTGTAAGCATGTTATGGAGAACAACGCAAGCATCGATTGTGGTGAGAATAGGAACGATACTCAGCTTATCCTGCGTAATCTTCATGCGGATGTTGCAAGCCAAGGAAACCGCCCTTTCAAAATACCAATTGTGTGCTCAGAGATAACTCTAGGGCTCGAGAGAACGGTGTTAAAACGTTCGTGCTCACGGGAAAGGAAGCCGTTGACAGGCTTTTTTTATGCGTAGTTACCGAAATCAGTGTTTGAAAATGCGAGTCACCGATGATGTACTCAAGTTCCGAAAATAGGTGCCAGGATTTTTGAATAGATCACTGTTGCGGAAAATTCTGTTGTCATGAGTGCTACCTGGCCAGCCAGATAGATAATACCGTATAAGTCGCTGATCGTCGTCGATACGACCAAAGTGCTAAGAGCGTATGCATGCTTGCGACCGAATAATCAGGCGCATCAACACTTTCAGGTGCAAATGCCAAAGGAAACAATGTGCCATCTATCATTCCCACGCAGTGAGGTAATCCGGATTTCTCAAGAATCCGTTTCCTGATGATGACTCTCTCTGATTCATCCGGCCATTTGATAATTTCTGCTCTTAAAGAGCATATTGCTGTCACAACTCGCTTACGAAACATCTCTGTCGTCCCTTCGCCAATATGGAACATGCTCCGTCCTGCTGCATTAGACGCACCAGAGCCCTCCGTGCCAATGTAGTTCAGAAAACCATAAGTTGGAACTCAACAGGGGCTTGTTCTGGTCCGCGTCTGCCTTTCTTGAACACAGGATGATCTTTGATACGATTCAATATCAAATGAAAGCCGTCTCGGCTGACTCTGTATTTGCGAAGGAATTCAGCGTCCGTTAACCAAGACAATTCGGCGCTATTGTCCAGATCTGCCCGGTATATTTGATAGGGTAGCGGGGACGACCTGTATCGTGCACGGCTTAAATACCTTGTCTGCTGAACAGCAAAGTAATACATGTAGAGCCAGAGGATGTCGTCGTCTTCATCGTCCTCATCATCACTGTCGACAAATCCAGTCGACAACGCTGTTGCCATGCTCTCGAGCAGGAGAGTCTCAAGCTTTGAGAGCAGCTTTTGTCGATCACTTTTACGTGGCATTCTATTTTGAAACAGAAACAGGCAAATCAAGCCATCAGACAACAACAAAAGTAAAATGAGGCGGGGAGTTTCGTCCTGCTGCCGGTTGGGCAAACGGAATCCGTGAGAAATTTTTCCGCCAAAAGTCAACAAAATTTGCTATCGGTGTGGCCGACGGCACGCTCGCACTTTGCTGCTCGCACTTCATTTTTTGGAAAACTAGCCAATCAGATTTCAGTGACGTCAGCAAAAATGCAAACACCGATCGGTGAAATTACAAACGGAAAACTTTGAGAACCCCTGGTGTTCGGCGTTCCGCGCTTTTCTCCGGCTCGGCATTCGCGGAACACAACTGCTCTATCACCGGATCACCGGTGGCCCACTCGTCGCAAGTGCACATAATTCCGTCGTTATTTCACTTTCATCTTTGATAGCATTTTCAAGTCAGGTCAAATGGATCTATCTGCTATCATATCGTGCAACAATGAAGGAGTAACATTCATGCTGCACGACGATCATGTTAGGGCTATGGAATGCTTCAAGAGCGGAATCGCTATGATTCGTTCCAAGCTCAACGATGAAGAGCAAGCACCGCAGCAATGCCAAGATCTGACAGCTTGTGCAAAGGAGAATATACAAGGTCAAAAAATTGTCGAAAGTATCTCATTTGTTCAAGATTCGCCAGGAATCGATGACATGAATATGAATCATGCCAAGTCATCACCGCCGACACATGACGCGTCCACCGACATGGACATTACGGAAGCTCACTCGACCGTTATAAATGACAAGAACGATGGAGTTTTGTCCTTTTTTCATCGAGCTTTGGTCGTCCCCGAGAGCGCAATAGCTGAAATATGCGAGATGAGCGACCCTTGCTCACTTCTTTCGGCTATTATTCTGTTCAACATTGGTCTGAATCATCATCGCATGGGCTTGCAGTCCGCCGATCAGTCTTTCAGACTCGCAAAGGCGCTTAGTTTATATGGCGTTGTGGGTTCCATTCTCGAACGATCACAAGACCAAACAAGCTCTACGAAGTTCGGCTTGCTTGTTTACCTCGCGTGCTACAACAACATGGCGCACATTTATTCCGAGATGTGTGCTTTCCAAGAATTACGGAACACCTGGAGGAGTTTATTCGACGTATGTGTCGCTTACAATCACGTCATCGACAGCGATTTGAACCCTGAAGAACAAGATCTGTTTTTGTTGAACGCATTCCTTTTCACCGACGGTGCTAACGTCGCTCCGGCTGCCTAAGTCGCCTCGCACATTTTACTCCCACCAAACCATCCTGCGTCTTATAGATTCATAAAACATTGCTGTATCATTTTATTCATTTGATTTTGGTCTTTATGAATTTAAAGTTACATGGCTTGGAAAAACAACCGACTAGGAGGATCATCATCATCGGCTCCTAGCTCGTGGAGTCTCCGTTGCACCCGCTACGACAGTGTCGCTTTTATTTGTGAAAAGTCCTCGCCTCATCTCTGTCACCTCGAGCAAAAAACGGCGAGATCGGCTGAAAAGATTTATTTTGTTGTCGACAAAGCGCTTCTTCCCATTTCCAACAGTCTCTTCGCTCATTATTTGATTGATATTGTTTTAAAAGCATCAGTAGACATCGTTCGTCATCGCAAATTGAAAATGCCGCATAAGAAAGGACACAATCAAGGCAAGAAAGGCAAGAGCAACAAGGGCCGCCACAACAAGCAACCGGTCCCAACTGTCGCGGCGGCAAGTCGAGGCAGCGAACTGCAGCAGCAGTCTTTGTTTCAGCGAATCAAAGCACGCTTCCCACATTTCACGGAAAAAAGAAAGTAGCTCCTGATGACTCGATAGCCGAGAGCACTGGTGGCGGATATCATAAATTGTACAAGGAAGCGACGCTGCGATTTCACCGCTGGATGGCGCAAGAAGCCTGCCCTGACTTGAAAATGACAGCTGTCAATGATCTTCGCAAAGGTGTGGATCAAATTGTAGATCACAATCTGAATTTGTATTTGAAAAAAGGAAACAGTGCAGCCGAAGGACCTCATTGTTGCACCGCCAGATATCATGGCCAGCTTAGCGTCGTGTATTCGGTTGCGTGAGAGAGTTACAGCGAAACTCTTTGGATCCAAAGATGGGGTGACCGCGGACATAAACATATCGTAGACGTGCTGCATCATTGCCGAGTATCTCTTCGATTTGCAAATAGAATCGCCGCAATTTGCAACGCAAGTGACGACGAAGAAGTTGGCGTGCAGGATGCTATAGGTGGCCGGTTCAATGCACTAGTGCTCGACGATGACGACTCGGAGGCTGAAATCGATTGGGAGCATATTGATCGTGATATCGAGAGTGGAAACGTGCCTAAGTACACCGGAGTTGAGGTGGAAGAAGAGGTCGATATCCAAGAAATGCTTCTTAAAGGTGACGACCGATTCCAGGCCATGGCACTCTTGAATACTATGGATGATTTGATGGAGGCCGTCCATAACCACTATGTGCTTCTCAAAGAATACATGCGAGGCAGCGAAGAAATGCATCAATCTTCCAGTTGCGTGCAGTTGGTGATGGAATGTGCTGTTGTGGCGAATGCGGCCACAGAAAGTGTGAATCGAGCCGAGAATGAAATGGCGCTGGATCACCCTCATGTTTCTTCACTTTATCATGTACTTGCGCTTGTTATGTTGACTGAGCCATTAGCCGACATCAATAATTTGATTGACAAGAAAAGTTGAAGGAAGATCCTCATGGCTCTACAATTTATGGCCGAACTCGTCGAATGCTCATTTCATAATCGTGGAGGCGAAAGAATCCCTGCTATTGTGAAGCATTTTGTCAAGAAGTCGGGCTTACAGCAGCGATACGTTGATGAAACTGCTCAAGGTATTCATATGCTCACGTCCTTGAAACCCTTCTAGAGTTGGAGGAACGTCTGAATCCGGGGCAAACTGCTGTAATGGCCGCTGCTGGGGTAAAACCATACATGGCTCTATCAGAGCGAATACATTGGAGGTGATTGTTGCATTTTGAACACTCAAAAGATTGTACAGATGGTGATGGGCTTACTTCAAGATAACCGTAAACTCGTTGGGCGGCCCGGATTTTGGGGGCAGCCATTCGACGGCGACAAAAGACCTGCTTGTCGCATACGCGGCGACTTGGATGAACCGTTTGCGGCCAATATCATTCCGGAGATCTTGGAGGTTTGCAGATATGCACCTTTTGACTGTTTGCCAGACAGGTCTCATTTGATTACAGTGCTGGACTTGCTGCAACGACATGTAAAAGGTGATCGCACAAAACCGTTCCGATAGCTCTGTCTTTCGGCCTGCATGCAGTTTTGATGTCTGTCTTTGTTCTTCAAGGAAACGGCGACTTGGCTCGCGTTGCTGCGAATTCAAAGCAGTCCTACAATATGTTGTTTGAACAGCTGCGAACCGTGTCGGATCCAAAGAAATCACCTGAAAATTCTCCGAACTTTTATCAAAATGTTCAGATGTTTGGTAATCTTGCGGAGTTTGCAAAGCCTGTTGGTATCAAAGTTGATCAACGCCAAACAGTGGACCTGCTTGCGGCTGAGAGGCTTGCGTTTTGGAACCCTCTCATCGGAGGAGAATATATGTTGTACGCAACATATATTGCTCTATCGGTCTGGGATCTGCAACTGTCGATTCGTTGGGTCAGCTTCGGTTTGCGCTCCACTTGTACAACGGAATGAAGATCCGCAATCCAGCTTTGAATGTCCCTTTTTTGGAAAATATGGACACTGTGTTCAAGGATACCAAGGCAGTGTGGGTTGGTGGAAAGCCGGAGAAAGGTTCCTGTTGTAAGGTGTTTTGGATGTCGTGGAATGAGTGCAAGTCGGGCTGCTCGTCTGGTCTCTGAACATGTAGGAAGTAAAGACGTTTTCTCTGTCGGTTCCAAGAACAGCGCGGATGACTTGAGGTAAGAAGATTCATCCCGACTATTAAATCGAGAAAGAAAGGTTTCTAACCAAGTCGATCTTACTTTTTTCACAGAGAGTTAGACGAGATTCTCCCTGAGGAATTTAGTGCGTCGTATCGACGCCTCGTTCAACAGGAGTTTCAAGCCGAAGATCTAGAGAATCACTACACTTGTCGGAATGCTCGCGAGGGAACTCCTGAAGCTAAAAACACTATGGGTTTCTAGTCGATCTTTTGACGAGAGTCAACATCACCCGTGATGCCATGGATGACGACGAACGTAATGTCCTTCCAGTGAACTTTTCTGCCGTTGGAGTTATTTTGCTAGAGTTCATTAATGCGGTGTCCGACCATATGGGATGGACGCGAATGATCCAGAATGTTGTTCAAAGTAACCCCGAGTTTCGTTTTGGTAAAACAATGAAAGGCAATGCCATGAAGGATTTACCGCATCCGATCTGAACTTCAAGCACCAAGGTTTGGCGCACATTTGGGGGCATCTTTGTCGTGTATCGACAGAGACTGTACTGGGCAGCTACTATCGGTGTTCGATGTTGACGAAGTAGCTGCATTCACCAAGTCCTTTTTTGAGAAGGTAGATGAGGATCGGTATACCTTCTTCGTCGAGAAAGAAGAGACTGCGATTGTAGTTCGGAACAATCCCTTGGAAGGAGTATATCCACGCGGACGAACAGGAAATCACCACGTGATCCGCTTCATGCGTACTGGTCTTTCGGGTTTAGCAAGCGCGGAACACCAGTGGCACGTCTTATCACTCCGGGTCGTCTCACTCCTCGTGAAGGTTTGCCCGTTTATGACGGCGAAAAGAAACTGAAAAGGGGTCCTCGCGGAAAGTATCGCCATATCGCAAGCTACACCCTTGACGAGTTACTCGATTTGGGATGGGAAGGGTCACTTTATGTTTCAACAAAAGGTAGACACGCGGCAAACGGCTATCACGTACCGTTTATTCCAGGTTACGATTCGGATAGTGGTGATGAGTACGAGCCGATTGATATCTTGTGGGGAAAGCGAGAGGGCACGATTGGTATCTCGAATGCTCAAGTTGGCTTGTTCATGCTCGTACCGGGGATGGAGAACCGCAGCTGGTGCGACTCAACAAAGGCAAGAAGTAGTGGATCAAAAGAATTTACCATAGCAACAGAGAAAATACAAGATAGCTAAATAGGAAGAAAACACGAGGACGTTTTATCGGGTGGAACTTTTTGTTACCATTATCAACGAGGTCGCGGCTTGGCAAAAGGAAGCAATGTATTCTGCACACACCGACTACGACACAGATACTAGGTCTATTTTCGGTAACCAAGCAACAGTAGGACTAAAACGATTACAGGGCTCGACGCGTAAGAACAGGACGCATGGCTGGCATGGAGCTTCCAAGCGCATTTTGTGGTTACTTTGTCTTATAATTATAAGCAAAGATATCTAGCACGTTGCTGAGATAATACTACAAATGAATCACCAAACAAGATGCTGATTGTATGGTAAATCTGATGTATAACTAGGATTTGCGACGGTGAAAACCATAGAGTTGAGTTGTCGTCCTCTCGGGATGAACTTCAACGGTGCCATCGGCTGATTACCTCGAGTATTATTTTCGTACCTCATGGGATGATCAGTTTATTGAAAGACACCCTTCAAGATATCCCTGAGGTCCGTTTTGGTGAAACGATGAAAGGCAGCCCTATGAGAGGCTTTACTGCATCTGATTTGAACTTTAAGCTCCAAGGCTGGGCCCGCATTTGGGGGTTCCTTTTGTCGTCTATTGATAGAGACTGCACTGAGCAGTTGTCAACGCTATTCAATGTTGAGAAAATAGCGAGATTCACCGAGTCGTTTTTTGACAAGGTCGAGAAGAAAAGTTACATCTTCTTTGCCGAGGAGGAAAAGATTTCCACTTCTCGCAATCCGTTGGAAGGAGCATATCCGTTCGGACGAACTGAAAAGACAATTCGTGATCCGCTTCAAGCGCTCTGGTCGTACACTTTGAGCAAGCGAGGGAGAGCAGTGTCCCGACTTATCATTCCGGGGCGTGTCGCTCCACTAGACTTGCCCATGTATTTAGGTGAAAGGAAGCTGCAGAGGACTTCTCGAGGAACCTATCGACATATTGCTAGCTATGGTCTCGATGAATTGCTCGATTTGAAATGGGACGGTTCATTTATCTTTCAAGCGGCAAACACGCAGCGAAGATTACTGTGTTCCATTTATTCCTGGATACCAGTGGCGATGAGTATGAGCCGATTGATATCTTGCGGGGAAAGCGAGATGGCACAATCGGTCTCTCGGATGCTCAAGTTGGTTTGTAGTTTGTACATGGAAATACCGGGTGACGAGCCGCGAGTGGTGCAACTCAACAAAGGAAAGTAATGATGTATAAAAAGAAACCAGATTACCTAGGATTCACCGTAGCAACAGAAATCGTGACGTCTAAAGATGGAGCTTTTTTGTGACACGTAACACATAGCACGGGGTACCATTACGAGACTATCTCGTTCCTGCTCTTTTCGCGCAAAATGGCGATTTTTTTTGAAATGATCGCATCATCCTTCGTTGTTGCACAAGGTCGAGCATATAATTAATTGTTCTGATAGGCGCACGAAAGTCAGATAGTAATGAAAACTACTTCTTTAATGCAGCTCATTTGTTTACGATTGGCATGTTTCAAAAGTTCAACAGCATCGGCTTTGTCCACAGCGCGCCAGCATTACCACTCGACTTCTTCCATCGGCCGATTGACGATGACAACGACAGCAACACAAACACAAGTGATACACAAGTGATACCGATCGATGACGGGCTGATCGATGGGCTAGTTGTCAGTGTTCATGCTATCGACTCAGAAAGGCCAGCATCAGTCATCACTAAAATTCTCCACGTGTGTCGCCACGCACAAGGCGCACACAATGTGAATGAGGAGTATCGGAATATCAAGAACCTCGATGCACGGTTGACGCCCCAGGGTTATAAACAGTGCAAACAATTGGCACAGCGCTTGATGTCAGGAGACTTGGTGAATATTATGAATCATTCTCGTGAGGACACGTTGATTGTCAGCAGTCCTCTGACGCGTTGTTTGCAGACGACAGAACGGTCGTTTGCACCGCTTTGGGAGGAGGCGCCCCATCTTTCTATTCTGGCTCATGAAGCTGTCCGAGAAACCGTCAATTACAATTGCGATCGGCGTCGGACGATATCGGAAATTGCGCGCGAGTTCAACGGAAGTAATCTCAATCTTGTCGATTGTTCACTGATTGCAACAGATCACGATGATCTGTGGGAGAAGTATGAAGAGCGACTAGGTACCGCTGACGCTTATGCAAGTCATCGAGAAAGTGCCGAATTGTACCGAGTGGCCGAACGAGGGTGTCAATTCTCGAATGGCTGTCGCAACGTCCCGAATCGGTTGTCATTTTGTGCAGCATGTGCTGCCTTTTGCGATGTATTTGGAATTACGGACAGGATGGTGGCGTACCCCGACTAATGCCGCAAGTTCTTGATGATCGAATAGACAAAACATCCAACCCGATATTTCGTTTTGAAAATGCTGCAGTCGAAGAATATGAGGAAGGATTTTGATAATTGCGAGCTACGATCTGTGATACTATCGTTCGGTTCATGACCAATTAGACTATGGATAAAGAATTGTTTCACGACCCGACGAGCATCTTAGATTTGTTGTTTGCCGGTAGCTTTGTAACTATAGTCTAGACCCGAGCTAGCCAGAGGCTGTGGCATCCGACCTGAAGAAATGAATCAGATTCTCGAACGCCACCCGGTTTCAGTACCGGTTTGAATCTCGGTGCACCGCAAAGAAGGGCGAAAAAAACGAATAAAACGCAGACGATGAGCTCATCATTATCATTACTCCGTATTATTGTTTTTTCATTTATAGCAGTCCTTTCCTTGTAGCATGAGACCCGTCAAATCTTTCCCGAGAATCAAGCACAAATCGCACGGAAACCAAGTTCTGAATTTGATGCTCCGAGCGTGCTTCGGGATGATCCTTTTCGTTTTTGCATTGTTGCTGCTGGCTTGGAATGAAGTGAATGTCGTTGCCAAGCATCAATCACTGAATGAAGGCAAGAGGCACACAGTCTCGTTAAACACCAATATGATGAATGCAATTGATCCGAAACGAGAAGGCACACTGGTACACATGACAGGAGACGCCGTGGCCGTACAGTCGGCACAAGACAATCTGTTGGGAGTTTCACCATCCCATGCACTCCGCTTGGCCCGACACGTCGAAATGTACCAATGGATCGAAGAAATGTCGTCTTCAAATGATAATAAAAAATACGGGGATTCGGCCTATACTTACAGTCAAGGTTGGCAGACAATGGTGCACCGATCAGATGAGTTTGAAGTTCCCGAGGGCACGAAAATCCATTGGAGATGCTTTTACGTCGAAGGAGTTTGTGGCGACGCCTATTCAGCTGGGAGCTTACACGCTCAGCGACAACAAGGATATTGTCGACAAACTTGGTTGGTTTGAAGACATGGTGGACGGCGTCCATGTCGATCAAATTCAAAATGAAACAATACGCGCCAGAATACAGCCCTACGGTTCAAACGGATTGTTTTATGGAGATGACCCTTCGTCTCCTCAAATTGGAGATTTGCGTATTAACTATCAGGTTGTTCCTTCGCCGCAGACGATTTCCATCGTTGCTGCACAAGTCGGATATAGTTTGGAGTCACATCAAACATCTCGTTCTGGTCTATCCATACTGCTGCTTGAGCGTGGGAGCTTATCAACACTTGATATGTACGATAATGCTCACACGACTGCAAGTTTGCATGCTTGGAAGGTTCGCGCATTCGGCACCTTTCTTGTTTATGTCGCTTTACTGATCATGGCGCAGCCGCTCAAAGGTGTAGGCGGCTGGATCCCGTTGGTGCGCGATATCATTGGTTCCGCAACTCTTTGTGATCTAATTCCAATGGCGTGTATGATAGAAGTGGCGGTGATCGCCGTCTCATGGATGGTTTATCAACCCATGCTAGGATTGATACTGTCGGTAATTGTCGGAGGATATTTTCGGGGTCGTATACAGGAAGCCCGAAACGCTCCGATGGCGGAAGGTTACGTCGTTGGGAACTTAGAAGAAAGTGAATTAAACAACGATGTTGAAATGCACGCAGTTTACAAAGAATAGACTGGTTGCGCAAGTACGTGGTGAGTTTAAAAGCCAGCGGGCGACGTAACGAAAACGGCGGAATCAGCACTGGTCGCAAACCTTTCATCATGAGCTTCTTGATATTCTTCGATGTGTACAGAGTCACAACTTTATGCCCGGGCACTCTTTCAGACCAGCTGGACTCAAAGCACCATGCCACTTCACCAACGTTCCGCGACGGCAATCGGATATTTCTGAGACCCAAGATCCCTACTCATTCCTATCTCAGCTGCGTTCTCCACTCGCGTTGTGTAGGAGATAACTGTGAAAGTATTTCTTACATGTGATCTTTACGAATTTAGTTTAGATAGTTCACAGCGTGGCTTGCGACGTCCAAGGTGTAGTGGCTCGGCTTCAAGAGGGTTTGTTACTTCGGCGAGCAACAGTCCTCCGATGGTAAGCCACTGGGTTCATTTGCTTATTTATTGAAGCAACATGCTAGTCTTTTATCAAGGATCAAGGGCCAATCCCAGATTTCACGACGATGTATTGTGTGCAGTGTGCATGTGCTCTATTTGACTATGTTGTGACACGTGTGACCCGAGCGGGCCTGCAGTTCTGATTAGAGTTGTATGTTGTATTATTCAAGGAATGTTCCCCGCGTTCCAACGATAAAAGATCTATGACGATCCGGTACCGGATACCCGCTGAGTCTACATAAACTGTAGCTCTACCTCTTAATCTCACCTATTCTGTACTACGTTCCGGACACCCGGGTTTCAAGTTTCACGATGGGTTTTTGTGAAAAACGAAATCTGTGATCTGTGACAATAATGACTTGCTGCTTTTGAAATTTGCCATACCTTCTTCCTTTGAAAGCCTGGCTTCCCAGTGTTTCAAAGAACACAATATGAAGAAGCACGAAACCATTTGACTATAATTTCTGCTGATGAGAAAAGAGATGACGAACTTGGTAAAGTTTCTTATCTATTCATTCACGCTCAGTGGTAAGCGCATCCTTGCAACCCTTCTTCTTTCTGCGCATGACGTCGTACTTCGTCAATCTAATTATTTTGTTGTCCTAACGGCAGGTGTTCAGCCAGTTCTATCGACTGAGGACGTCGACAAAAGTTTATTCCAGCGAGCACTGCAACTTACAGGGTCTGTGACCCAATCGCCCCGGCGCCAACCCAAGAGTGTGTCGAACGGTTATTGGTAATGGGATTTGTCTTGATGCGGACGGTGAAAACTTCAATGCTTGTTTTAAATACGGTGGCTTCCATGGCTTCTCGAAAACTGATTGCAGAGATATTGCCGAAGCGAACGGCAAGGCCGTCGGATGGCAATACGGCGCCGTGGAGTGATTCCCAGGGTCTGTGTGCTTTTCTTTGACGACGTGGATGTAGTTGATCGTGTGACGAATCTTTGCCCGGACAACTTTAGTCAATTTGGCCTCTCGGGTCGGCTTGG
>BROJ01000363.1:0-95235 GCA_026008555.1 Fistulifera pelliculosa | reverse complement strand
GAGAAAGCAATGACGAACGATCGAGAAAAACCGCGCGGAGATGATACAACGACAAACACCATCCAAACTCTTTCAAGACGAACAAGGAAACAAGCGCTGGTGGTGGAAGTTCAAACCGACTGCAGCAAGACTGATCTCATCAAACATGTCAACATCAATCAATGGATAATTCATTCAATCAGTCGAGCAAGGCGGGGAAGCGGCATGCGAACCTGAACGCACACGCTTGGACGGACGATGAAAAGTATTGTCTTCCTCTACTCCGCTTCCTCCGGTCTCGTCGAACGATTCGATTTCGCTGCACGTCAACGATCCACACGAGAAGCTCGCCTCACGACTATGCCCGCCTACCGTTAGGTGATCCAACTGAATATTGTCCAACGAGTAAACATCGCCGAATTCAAACTCAACGCCAAACTCAAATCCCATTTCCAAAACAAGAGTCTCCAGAGACTCCGTCGATTCCATGCACATAGAATCCAAGTTACCTTCGAAATTGGAACCCACATTCATATCCAAGGCATCCGGTGATTTCTTGTGTGTCTTCTTGACAAAATGGCGTGGCACATCATCCGTGACGAGAACTACTTTGTCTTTTTTGTCGGCGCCAAACTTCAAACTCATATTCATACCCAAAGCATCTGCTGGCATGTTGTGTGCCTCTTTGGCAGGGATCTTCAGCACATCATCCAGGATGAACCCGCTTTCAGCAAAGACTCGTTCTTCGCGAAGGTCTGGAACAGCTGTGTTTTCGTCGTCATCATCAACGCCGTAAAACTACCGAAACCAGCAAAGCGAGCTCCCTCGGCGCCTTTTGGACTTTGCTTCTTGCCGACATCCTTTTGACACGAGAGATCGAACGATTGCGCCAAGAAGTTGAATATACACCACGAGCAGGAGCACCAGCACGAGGTAATACTGCAACGCGAGCTCCCGAAACGCCTGTCGAGCGTCGCTCCGAGCTAAAATCCTTTACGACACGAGACATCGACCCGTCGCGTAACGAACTCAGACGAGATGCCGCTGCTACGCTGGGAACAGCGCCAGCACGAGCACGAGCACCAGCTGCTAATGCTGTAGGCGAAGCCGTCACACCAGACGAACGACTGCCCTTTCGGAGAGACTCTTTAAAACGGGTCAAATCGTACAGCTCCTTTCGCAAGACCTTCTTCGAATCATCAATGAGCGAGTCCGTGGTGGGGAATCACCGCGGCGAACGCTCGAACGCTCTAGAAAGTTCAGCGACTTGAGCTGCTCGCCAAGCACAAGCGCAGAGCCCTGCGTCTCTTCCACAGTCAGCCAGCTCGCGGGAAGCTGCTGCTCCGATTCCCAAACAATCCCATTTTCTGCAAAGAGCAATTCCTTCAAATTCTTCACCTCCGTTGCTAGCTTTACGAGAACTGGAAGGTCTACGTGGCGGAGCATATTCCAATTGCTGTCTTTCATGTTGCTTGCTTGCTGCGGACTGTTGTATTTTAAGATCAATAAAGCGATTTCAAACCTGCCAAACGCGAAAAACAGACATCAGGGTGAGTTAGGCAGGAAATAATGCAAAAAATTAGGCGTGAAAGCCCCAAATAGACTTCAAATGAACCATCATGGTGACTTACCTTTCAATCGGTGTGATTTTGTGAAAAGTGCGAAAATGGGTGAGAGAGAGAAATCGGGCTACGTAGCTTTACTACCATAACCCACATACGCTGACTTCGTACTCAAATCACGTAGGACGAAAATTACCGCAGCAACAAAAAACCAAAAAACTCGCACAAATATTCTGCTTTGACCAAATTCACTCCATGGTGTCTTTTGCCCTCAAAACAACAATCTATCGGCTGATATGCCTTCAAATTATCATCTTTCGACTCCTCATCGTCCTGGTAATCGTGAATCGGCGCAGACTGTCGCGCCTCGCGCTCCTCGTACGGTGAAAACTCCAGTGCCTCGAATGCCTTCAAGTGCTCGTCGTTTGTTGACGCCTCAAAGTGCCCCTCGTGATGATCTGGATCGTTTTATTCCCTCACGTCGTCGCATGAACATGGATTTGTGTCGTTTGAAGCTGAAATCTGCGTCCAAACCTCGTGAATTGTCCAGTGTTGCGCGTACCGGACCTGCAACTGTCGCTCGAAGCACAAAGCTCGCGTTTGAGAAGCATTTGCTGAGCACGATGTGCAGCGTTCATCCCAGTGCGCTCGACGATGAGTCGCAAGTGAAGTCGATGCTTCAGTACGGTAGCGTTTCTCCGTTGAAGGCCGGAAATCGTCGTTCTGTCGTTGCTGCGGGCCCTGTCGAGCTTGACTTCTTGCGTTCCTCCAAGATGTTGCAGGCTCCAAAGGTTACTGCGGCGAAGCGTGTGATCAACAGTGCTCCCTTGTCAGTTCTCGATCTTCCCAGTCTGGTGAATGATTATTATACTCATCCGCTCAGCTGGAGCAAGGACAATATGCTCGCTGTAGCGCTCGGCTCGTCCGTGTACGTCATGAACGAGACTACCCGTGCCGTGCAAGAGATTGCTGGCGCTGGCATTACACCTTGCGACGGAATCGGGACCCGCAACTACGTTCGATCGGTGAAATGGTGCACAATGGACGGTCTGGCCCACTTGCTGGCGGTAGGGACGGGTTCAGGCGTCGTTCGAGTGTACGACACGGTTCGCAACCAAGTGGTGGTGCAGACTTCTTTGCGCTCGGAGGAAAGTGCACTGCGCGCCCTGTGTTGGAACGATTCGCAAAAGTGGTTGACCGCGGGTACGCGAGCGGTGGAATTGCCAGTCTGGACTTGCGCAGTCGCTCCGTAACAGGCATGACGCATTTCGGATCGTCCTCGTCGTCCTCGTCTGCATTCTTGTCTGTTTGTTCCCTGGCCTGGAATGAGGACGGCACGTGTCTCGCGAGCGGTCGAAATGATAACGCGATTGATTTGTGGGATGCGTCGATGATGGGGAGTGTGACAACAGGCCGTGGTCCCCGACTTGTGTTGAAGTCTCACACTGCGGCTGTCAAGGGGTTGGCGTGGTGTCCTTATCGCCGCAGTATGCTCGCCAGTGGCGGCGGGACAGCCGACGGCTGCATCAAGCTTTGGGATGTTTATTGCGGGAGTTTGCTGAACAGCGTGTCTACGGGAAGTCAGGTGTCGTCGTTACTCTGGGGTCGGCATCATCAGGAGTTGTATTCCGGCCACGGCTACGCCACCACAACCTCGGTGAACACTGTCAACGTTTGGAGCTATCCGAAGGTGGAGCAGATTACAACTTTGTCGGCTCACAAGGGCCGCATCTTGTGTATGGATCTGAGCCCTGATGGTTCCAAGCTTGCATCCGTAGGCGCCGGTGAGACGTTGTGCATTTGGAAAGTCGATGCAGCCCCAACTCGTTCTCGATCTGATGCAGCAGGAGTTTGCGGTTCTCCTTCGTTCGGTCCGCGTTTCACCATCCGCTGAATGTGATGATATTGTGATCGGTACGAGTCTCAACGTCCACGGATCGTTGCTTGACTCGAACTTGAATTGAACTGGACTTGATTGGAGTTGGATTGTATTTGTGCGTGTTGTCTTTTATGTAGTTAGTTTTATTATATATAATTATGAATTGTCGTCTTGTTATTTTTATTTTTACTGTTATAAATGAAAAGTCCTTATGACTATGATTACTAAACTAGAGACTGGACCACTATCTAGGGCAACAATATGATAGCAACCTATGACTTCGTTTGCTTTCGTCAATTAATGCGATGTGATAAATACAGAGCAAGCGTTTGCTATCGCGCCTCATGAAGCACGATTGTTGAGAGAAAGCCTGCCGTTGTTTAACGAAAGTGCTTCGAAATGCCGGGGTAGGCTGGAGCATATCACTATCTCAATGGCTCCCGGATCGAGTTGTAGGCTTGAATTGCTTTCAGACGTTGGACCTTCTTTTAGAAGAGATGGACCTCGACTCCTATAGGATACGGTTACACAACTGGCTTCTTCATTTGCCAGTAGTCTAAGTTAACTGACATTGGTATGTGTGTGGGTGACTCATGTTGCTAGTAAACCTTAGCCGCTGACGGTATGGTTCTGATTAATCGTCTGGCCGTAGCATCCACCTCGAGTGAGTCACGAGGATTTATTGTCCCTCGCATTTATTGCAAGACAAAACAACCGTCAAATCGGTTTTCGTCGACAGAGCGAGTCTCATTGTTCTATTGATTCACTTGTTTTGTTTATTACTATGAGCTCATTAAAAAGCTTCCTCCAGAAGTAGTGCGTGAGCTATTTCGGCATGTGAATCACGCGCCGAGGAAAGGCATGCAACCACCGCAACCGCAGACATCGTCGACAATGAAATGGGTTCTTGGTGGTTGTCTTACCTTAACAGCAGCGGCAGGGTCGTTTCCGCTTGTGGCACACTGGTGGATTGGTAATTTGAACGAAAAGGATGAAGCGTTGACGGGACCTCAAGTGCGAAGAGGAGCCTTCATGAATTCGGGTTCCAAGGATGTAGGCAAGGACCCTAATTGGGATTTTCGATCAGGACAATACAAAAGGATGCAGGATACTATGCAATTTATCAAGAAGAGGAGGAGCAAAAGAAGAACAAAAAGCTTTCTCCTGAATTTTCGCGGCTCCAAACTTGGACAAGCATCAGGAGGCCATGGAAGCGTTTGCGAAGGGTGAACGAAGGAGAAACCAAACTGGTTGATATGATCCCGTTGCAAACAATACGAACACTGATCTCTATGATAAGGAGAAAAAGTGAATAGTCCATGAGCTTATCCTATCTATTTCAAACTAGAATCAATCTACTCCGTAACTTTTATCGCTGCGATAAATTTAAGGATTTATGGGGGCATGACAAACGGAAGCTATCTGCTAGGCAAGTCGGATAGAATGCGTTGCTTACAAATGAATAAGCTAACACGGTGCGTCGTGTAATGGTCTCTCTTGCGACTAGGCCTATTATATCTTTTACGGAGTAACTCTAGCATGCATCGATTTGATTCATTGAGTCGTGAGGCAATGGGCCGGCGGGTTCGCGATGCTTTTGTTTCACACTCGACACGACTGTATGACGTGGAGTGAAGAAACCGAACCCTTCCGGTAGAACGCGAAAGAATGACAGTTGCGAGATTTCTATCGGACGGAAAAACGAAAACGAAATATCAGCACAATTCACAATCTCCGCTTTTCTATCCAATGAAATCAATCTTTCTATTACTTCTTGGCACCCCTTCTATTACTCCTTTTGTGCTGCAGTCTCGAGCGCAAAGGCAAAGTGTTGTTACAACTCTCATGAGTAGCACCGAACCGCCTCCTGTCAAAATGAAACAAAATCTTTTTCGACGACAAGCTGGCCACTCCGTCTTCTAGTCGACTTTATTTCCATGATCCGCAATTCTCGAGGGCCTGGATTCTATCAAAGTAAAGTCTGGGCAAAAAGAATTATGGTTCGACGAAAAGTCGGGACGCTTCTACGAGGCTAGCAGTACCGAAACAATACCAATTGCGACGTTGTTCGAAAGAACTTTGGATACAATCGAGGACGCGGCGATTCATGCTCGACGTATACCGTACGAAAGAGGATGGTTCGATCCACCGGAATTAGAGCAAATGAGTCGCAAGATAGTGGTTGTTCTTGGGAGCGGATGGGCGTCACACGCTTTAATGAAAGTTGCAGACACGTATAAAATTCGCTTGATCGTTGTGTCGCCAACAAACCACTTTGTCTTTACACCCAGTAAGTTGCCTGAGTAATTAGCCGATGCCACCGTTCAAT
The DNA here is from genome assembly GCA_026008555.1 of Fistulifera pelliculosa. Taxonomy (NCBI): domain Eukaryota; phylum Bacillariophyta; class Bacillariophyceae; order Naviculales; family Stauroneidaceae; genus Fistulifera; species Fistulifera pelliculosa. The sequence continues at coordinate 89,486 of BROJ01000363.1, read as the reverse complement.
CTTCTCAAACCGAATGAATTTCACTTCTCTTCAGTGCTTGCTTCGGCGTCGGTGGGTACCATTGAGTATCGGAGCATGACAGAAGCAGTTCGTACTTCCAATCCATTGATGGACAATTACATCGAGGGCAAAGCAATTGATGTTGACGTAGAAAACAAAGTACTAAAAGTTCAGCTGAAAGATCTTCTCAAAGATACACGCAAAGACGAAGCACCTGCTCAATTGATACGATACGATCACCTTATTGTGGCTGTCGGATGCAGGGTGGCAAACCATGTAGTTCCTGGTGCGAAAGAGTACAGCTATAACCTCAAGACTTGTGAGCACGCTCGCCAACTTCGATTGGCTGTGGGGAGTGTTTGGAGTACGCCAGTCGGCCAACGGTGGCACCTGAGAAATTCTTGCCTGAAGCTGTCGCTCGCTCGAGAGAACAAGACAGACGAAAGCGATTGACGTGGGTGATTGTTGGCGGCGGACCCACGGGGTCGAGCTAGCAGGAGAGCTTTCGGATTTTGTTAGAGATATTACGCGGGATCGAGTCGGTCCATACCATAGGCTTCAAGGGGAAATACAGATCGTTTTGGTTCATGGAGGGGACCGCCTTGTGCAGGCCTTTGAGGAGGAGCTAAGTTCACACGCATTGCAGTCGCTAGAAAAACAAGGTGTTCAAGTAAGGTTGAACACGCGTGTAGAAGAGGTTGGTGATGGATGGATTCGTCTTATCTCCAAAGAGTCCGGAGAGGTGGAAGAAATTCCGATCGGGCTTTCAGTATGGGCTGCGGGCATTGCGCCTGTTCCATTTATCGAAACGCTGTTGTCTAAACTCCCACCAGAGGCAAGAGGTGCAAGTGGTCGAGTAGTTGTTGACAAGTGGCTACGCTGTCCAACCTATTCGCCCGATACTTTCGGCAGTGTTCTTGTTTTGGGCGACGCGGCCGCATTTGCTAACAGCGATGACGACTCTGATCTCCTACCGCAGACAGCACAGGTTGCAGGTCAGCAGGGAGCCTATGTGGCGCGTTTGCTTGACCGTGGATATAATTTGTCGCTCACGCCTCCGGCAATACCTCCGGAATCTAGAAATGAATTTCTTGTCGACACATGGCTCCGAGCTCGTGGTCTGGAAGAGGCACCTGGCTTTTCCTTTCTGAATTTGGGCTTGCTGGCATACCTGGGCCAGGGACAAGCTCTCAGTCAGGTCCAGTTGGGTGACGTTCCTTTGTTCAGTTACGCCGGAAGTGTTTCCTTTATCCTATGGAGATCCGTTTATCTGGTAAAGCAAGTCGCAACACGGAACCGTGTATTAGTTTTATTCGATTGGTTCAAATGCAAGATTTTTGGTCGAGATATCTCGAGATTCTGAAAAGAAGAAAGAGATGAAGCAAGTGCATAAGAACATACAATTATTCGCCGAAGAACACCTCCGTTGTGGTAGTAAAGTTCTAAGAAACTAAAAGAATTTTTTCGTAATAAGTAAGTGTCAAGCTAGCATTGCCGCGTCCCCGCCATCTTTGTAAGCAGAAATCAGCACCCAGGCGATATCAAGACACTCGTCAAACTCGAACATGACCTTTACTTTCGTTGAATAGCCAGAAATCGGTTCCATGCAAAGCATATAGAATCATAGATTCTTTTCTAGCTAAGAAAGTCTTCGTAAGTGCGGCTGTAGTTTCGTTCAGTCGAACTGGACTGTCATTCAATGAAGTCGTTCATCTTACAACGAAATACAACAATTCATCAGGGAGGTATTTTCGAAAACGTAACGAAGTCCGAAATTACTCAAAGTTTTCGGAAGATTTATGAAAAATGAATCTATTGCCAGAGACTTGCGAACCTCTCAATAACAGAAATCAACCCTGGGCCAAAAGGCGTACATATTGTCCGCAACCAAGTTGCAATAAGACCAACAACGAAAAACATTGTAGCAAAATGTCACGCAAAAAAAATATAACCAGGCATGAGCAACCTGACACGACGTAGATAGACCATGACTTTGAATAAAAATTAAAGACACCATGCAAAATCGAGGTCTTTCAACTTGGTATATAAAGAGATCAGCACCTTGATTGATTCCCTATTGAAAATTGTTTTCGTTGATACGGTGGATCTTTGACAGTCTCGTGGGTCTTTGACAGTCTCATGTATTGCAATAAACTTCTGGCTACGCACGCAATCACCACAATACGTAAAGATGTCCTTTGGCACATGTGTTTACATTATGCGATGCAATTGGTTAAGAAGCAGTATCCGTTGATCCGGGAACAATCTTTTAAATTGAACCAACAACAATTATTACCGACTACCTGGATGAAATGCCAGTGTAGCTTTCCCTAGTCTAGATAGCATTTTAATAACATCTTAACGTGTTTATTTCCTTAGCGGTCAACATCAATAACTTCTCCCCACCATGTATTCAATGTTCGGCAAGCCGACACCACCCTAACATCCAGTCAAATTGACATATTTCTAAAAGAAAACCATCAACAGGATTGTTCGGTTTAATGAGAGTTGCTCAATCTATTTTAGATCACGGCGAAGGCCTTGAAACATATCAAATGAAGTTTGCGGTTCGTTCAAGCCAATATATGTTGTGTTATATTAGGGAAATGCAATCTTTTACGCTTTCTTTGCAATATCGTCCATAAAACTTGCTCTCGGTTGGCCAAAGCTTTTGGTGCTATAGCTTGTTGGTTGTGCTGGTGGACCATGTGTCGCCATCAAAGTTTGTATAATGTTAGCAGTCCTGTTTTTGCAAGCTAAGAATGTTATGGACTTTATTTGCCTCTACAGTAAAAAGAAAAGCTGAGCAACGATGTAAATTGATTAGTTAAATATCTATTTAGTATAATTTTCGGGTATAAACAGAACATAGCAGCAAACAACCATACCAAATGATACGATATAATTCGTCCAGCTTTCATCATCTCATATTCAATCCACCCTGTTCAATCCATCATCTTTTAGTGTATTTCCTTTCAAAAGCACAAAACTCACCTTAAGTATTCACAAATAGCACCTATTCTATCAAGGAACATTGGAAGTAACACCAGTTTTATGCATCAAGGTCAAATTGGAACGACCATGGCGCGATGTAGTTTCTCTCCGAGTCCAATCGTAGTATTGGTCGTCGATGTAGGTGTACGTTTGAAAAGAGGATGCAGGAAAGTGTCAAAAGTGCGAAGAAGTGACGCTGTATCGGTTGCATGACACAGGACGAGTAGGACTTGATCAGCTGATGGAGAATCGGCGCAGCACGTTTAAATCCGTAACAACACAGTCGAGCTCGTCGTGTCGTCTTATTTTTCTATCTTTCTCTAATAGCTTCAAGATGAGAACTCATTCTTTTAACTACCATCACTTCCTTTTCCATGAGGGACCGAACACATTGTGCCTTAGGGCAATGATCTGCCGTCCGAAACTGAGATTTCTTTCAAACGTTATATCGATCGAGCGCGCGCAGTTATATGCACTCGAAAAAAAAACACATAGATCTTGGTTTTGGTTTTTTTAGTGATTGAATGCTTTAAAGTTTCTCTGACTGTCCATGATGGTAGAGCCATCACTTGGGGCTGTGCGTATACGACACAATACACGGCAATCGGCTGCTTTTGAGATACCTTTCTAATGAAATTTTCACTATATTGGGATATTATTGGTCGGAGGGAAACGCCTTGATTTGCTTTTATCGTTTGTAGTCCAATATTAGCCAGGAATTTGTAGATCGCTAGAAGGAACTTGTAGTAAGCTGCAGCTCACATACTTTATAACAAATCTGTTTAGGTCTTGTGTTTGGCTGATGTAACTCTCAGGATGGTTTGAATGAATTGATGCGAAGGGGGTAGATTTGTACGGAGATATGCTCAAGGTCTAATTAGGTCTTTCTCTCGTTCGCTTCCTATAGCCCTAGACTAGCTATGAATCATTACCGGTACGGCACAGTGACAAACTCTGGATTTGTACGCGATGAACAACATGACGAATGGATGATTTAGATGACATACGATAATAACTATCGTCTTACATCAATGTGTTTATACTATCGAACGACTTGAATAAGTATGACTCTAGGCATTACACAGAATGCGCTTAATTACTCGGTCAAGATTCGGTCGCGTCCACTGCAACGGTCGATTCTTGGAGTGCTGCGAGAGATTAGCACTGATGTCGATCCAAAGTCCTTGATCAACGTATACGAGAACATGATTGCAAAGGCACACATTCAAGCTGATCCACATCAAGCTGTTGCGCTGAAAGAGTTAGAAAGACTGCGGAAGGGTTTGTTGCAGCACAAACCTCCCGTGTTGAAAACGGCTTCTTCTAGCACGCCACTTTCCAGTTCGTCGTGGTGGGGTCTTGGAGGATTATCTGCACAAATTACACCTCAGAAGATTACTTTCAAGGGCGTTTACTTGCACGGTGGTGTTGGCTGCGGGAAAACCTTTTGTATGAACTTATTTTATGACTCCATCGACGAGAACTACTCGTGGCCGAAACAAAAGGTGCATTTCCACAAATTCATGTTACGTGTGCATCAAGAAATGCATGCTGCACGAGGGAAAGGAACGCTGATGCAATAATGCCTACCGTTGTGGAATCGGTGGCAGCAAGAGGACGCTGATTTGCTTAGATGAATTTCAGGTGACCGATGTGGCAGACGCACTCATTCTGCAGCGACTATTTACCGGCCTATGGGACAAAGGGTGTGTTTTGGTGGCGACGTCGAATCGCCCCCACAAGACTTGTATCTGAATGGTTTGCAGCGGGCTCGGTTTTTGCCGTTCATTGATCTTCTTCGTGAGAAATGCAACGTGATTAGTATGGACGAAAGCGAAACGGATTACCGATTAGTACAGAAGCTAGAATCCGGAAGTGTTCCTGTGTATTTTACAAGCGAGGCTTCCGAGAAGAAAGCGTTTGACAAATTGTTTTACGATTTAGTGGGAAGTAGCGCTGTCGCGCCTACACAGCTAGAAACAACTGGACGCAAAATTATTGTTCCACAAGCGACCTTGAAAAGGGTATCTGCCGGTTTGATTTTGCTGATATCTGCAAGAAAGCTATGGGCGCAGCCGACTACCTAGTGATTGGACAATCGTTTGATACAGTGTTTGTGGAAAACGTACCAGTTCTAACGCTCAATGAGATAAACTGGATTCGCCGGTTCATTATATTTGTCGATGCCATGTATGAAAGTAATGTCAAGCTGATTCTACAAGGCGCCAAACCACCACAGGATCTTGTCCAGGTTAATAAATCCGAAACTGAAGCTAATCATGATGAAATCTTTGCGTTTGATCGAACAGTCAGCCGATTGATGGAAATGTCCAGTGAATCCTATTTGAAACGAAATGGAAGTCATACTCGGTGGACAATCCTGCCGCCATGCTTTCGCATTCCCGTGCAACATTCAGCGTTCAGCCTAGTCTGGGTGATTCCAGAGAACGCAGACACTGAAAACTACTGCTGATAAAGATGATAAAAGTTCGGGTACTGAAGCACGTTTTAAGTAATCTTGTCAGCTGATTGCCCGATGCATTCGTTTTCTTGCTGTAGCAACAACCTTTCCGATAAGACCAACATTGACTTTTCGTAGTGTTCCAACATGTGATCAAGCCGAGCGGTCAATTTCCTGGTGCGGTTCTGGGCATCACACAGAGAGCCTTCGAGTTTGTCGAGACCAGCAGGATATTCCTGAGTCGTTTTCAGCAAAGGTGATGCGATTATATCGATGTGATTAGAGTCATCGGCTACATATTGTGCGGCCAGCTGCAGTTGTTCCAGAACTGCTCGATAGTCTTGAGCCGATGCTAGCAGCTCTTGTTGGCGGTAAAGCAGCGGAGCAATCCCTGCAGAAGCATTATGAGTTAAAGCTGTCTTGGGATCAAGCTCGCTCATCAACGACGAAATCAAATCCTCCTCTTGGTCAAATTCTTTGGATTTACTCTCCAGTGACTTCAAGCGATCTTCCAGTGCCATGTCGGTTCCAGAAACCCTGTTAGGCAAACCCAGTGTCGCCTCTATCTGTGCAATGCGTTGTTCCAAATTTATTAAATGCACTGTCATTTCTTTTATTCAATGGTGGTAGCTTTGAAATTGCGAATGGCATCAGATTCAGATAGGCTAGGCTATTTCTTGTCGTTTTGCTCCTTTTATGTGTTGCCTTGTGTTGCGAGCTACGGTACCGTTAGTTGCGAGTTTATTGCGTTGCAAATTGCAAGTGGCAAAGCGCGCGCAGGGCGAAAACATGTCACGGTGACCCTTAACCCTTGTGACAAGCCTCCCTAATCTCACAATCTATGATTATATTCACGAGACGGATAAGCTAAAAATGAGTTCTGGCTACTATTTATTTAACTTTATACAAGCCTTTGCTCAACATATGCTGATTGAAATGCGGCGACACGAGGTGCAATGAGCTCATTCCACAAATTTAACAGCTCAGTCGGAGCTTCGTTCCGGCTTCCAACGGTTGTCGACGGTTGACACCCGCAGAAAAATCCCACAAACACCGCTTCAACATGGATGGTAGCTGCGAATGAGAAATATCTGAAACCCCATTAAGCTTCAGCAAATCAAAGCATAGTTCTCGAAACGGGTCGTCGCCCAGCAAATGGTCGATGATGGATGAACAGTGAAAATCGATACCTTGTAAGGAGATGTCTTTCAGCGTTAGAGAACGAAGTCTCTTCTGACAAAGTTCTGACACTAGCTGATGAGCTTGATCTTTGCCCGCTCATTAATTATGGTAGGAACAAATGCCCATTGTGTACCCAAAGTTGAACACTGATCACGGCTGTTAAATCGATGTTTCCAAACCATAGCAAAGGATCGGAGCATGTCAACATCCCTTTCATGCCTCCATACTCGGCCCGAACGAGCATTGCCCATATTAGAGAGGAGCTGTCACTGTTTTCTTCCGTGACGAACTCGTCATGCAGTGATGTCAGTGAGATAGCATTATCATCAGAAGCTTGGTCTCGAGCCGCAGAGATAGCAGAAGGACAACTGTCGATCCAAGGGCACATGCAGATCTCAAAATGATTTCAAAAACACGAACAAGCACCGACGGTGGAATTGTGTAATCTTTCGAATGAGCCATCATCAGCCACACCAGCAGGTCAAAATCGGGATGCAAAGTAGAATCTTCGAGTACAATGATAGGCAGGCGCCGCAGCAATTCTCCCAATGACTTGTCCGCCAGTTCCATGGCTACTTTGACTGAAGGTAACGGCCGTCGGCGGCGTATTGACTTTGAAGAATCGATTTCAGTACAGGTACAGAAAGGCGAGAGTGGTGTTGGACCCAGCGTGGTGGCCTTGTCTCGGATGTTTCGTGATGGCTAGGAGGTCCGAAGATAAAGTAATCGAGAACTCCGTAGGCTGTTGTCGGTCTTGTACCACGGAGCGATCTTTTAATGTGACTTTGGTCTGCCACGCTAGAAGATTGTTCGAAGAAGCTGTGGGGAAATACTAATAACACAGTTCGCATGGAGGTGAAAGTGCTGTACTTTCGCAGCCTTTTCCCTCGACGAAAACAAAACTTTTGATTGTGACAACATTCGCGCGAAGGCGTTCTCCTCTTCCGGGATCGAGACCGAGTTTTTCAATATTTGTTCTTGATTAGAATCGACATAGGAGGATCCTTCCGTTGATTTGTTCGTAATTTCAACAAAGGGTTGTTCACTCATTTGATAATGCATGCCATCCAACTGCGATTGCGAGACGCTGGCTGGTAGCTGCGGTTGTGAGGTCGGCTCATTTACAATGGCTCCTTCATTGCTTATATTTGATGTAAAAGTATTATCGTTAAGCTGTTTCTCATGCGAAACAACAGCAACTGGTTCAAGTAAAACTTTATATTCGTCGGAGTTGCGGTGATTCATAGTCGGAGTTTGAGATTCTTTTTCTTTACTGAAAACACCGTAGTCATCGGGAGTAGCACATTCTAATCTTTCATCAATGATTTTCCGGATGTAGCCTGTTTGTTTTTCTCTTGTTGTAGTAAGCACTCATCAATATGACGGTTGATATCTTTTCGGCAATGTGCTGTAAGCAGCCTACCGGGCATTGAACAAAGCGGCTCGCCCGCTGTCGTTTTCGACTGGAGCTAGACATGAGCAACGTAAAGGCATTGTTCGGTTGAGTATTTCTGTTGACCCCTTTGTATTTCGTATCAAGGAAAAAAGGCAGCTATTGAGCAAGCAATGACAACAAGGCCAGTCGTCAAAGGCTGCGCTGCAATGTTTCGCTGTCAACGAGTCACGAACGTCCGGGACTCCTTGTGTGTTTTGAAGTGGACGGAAACGGAAAACGGAGAGGCGAAAGCAGAAGTGAGACGTACCAGTAGGCAGAAACAGGGACACCGACAAAATGTCGCGGTCGGTGAATGGCGGACGCGCAGAAGGTCGACTACCGGTACCAGTAACTGCGGAATCAGGATTCGAAATGTCGAAAATGTCGATGTTCTCTCGTCGTGGTGAAGTAAATAAAGAACCAGCTTGTTCTCCATTCCCATGAGTTACAATCTAGTCCATATTCAAGATTAATCCGTCTCCGCGTTCATCCATTTTGTGTTCGTTCTTTCTAATTGAATATATAAATTTGTGCAGCCGGTATCTCTATCTTGTACTCTTGTCCGTTTTATTGTCGTTCGCCTTATTCATTTCTCCGTGTCAGTTCGTGTTTTGACCTTCCACACTTCTCTAAAAATCTTTGGTGCATGCTTGACGCTTGACGTGGGTGCTGGGTAAAAGTTTGGAGCGTTCCGTGGAAAGTAACAAAGAACAAATAGGTATTTTTCTGGAAGCAGTTATTTAGACCGAACCAGCCACTAGCCACATGCCACCTTTCGGTTCGGTAGGGGTTCTCAAAGTTTCTCAAGTGCGTGCCTCTCCACTTGCCCATCGATTTTTTTCACAAGCTGCTTACGTCATAAACAACCAATTAAAATGCTTTATTTTGTAAAACCTTGAGCCCCCCGCACGTCGACAAAATGGCAGGTTCACCGATAATTTCTTTTCGTTTGAGACATTCCAGATTCCAAATTATGGCAAACGCGCAAAACAAAAGCAAGCAGCCGATGTTTCAAATAAAAATAAAAAAAGTGTTGTGTCATTCATTCGTTTCACATCTTGTTCTCAAAGGCTAAAATGGCTGATCAGCGACCTGCAGCACCAATCATCAAGTGTTGCGCTAGAGGGTGTAACATTGGCGAATCACACCTCTTGCAGAAGTGCAATCAGTGTGACAGAATGTTACATCCGGATTGCTGTGAGGCACTTCTGAACTCCTGGAAGGTTCCGCTTGCAAAGGATGCTGAGGGAAACCTTGTTGTTGTTTGCAAAAGGAAGTGTCACACGGCTTTGCAGAGAGCCTTGTCGAAAGGTCTGCGTTTACTTTGGGACAGAGACGGAAAGAATGGCGAAAATGATCCCAACACATCGGTGTCCATCCTGTTGGATTGGCTGACGGATGGAGATAACTATGCAAAGTATCGTGGATATAAAAACGGTGGCACGCGAAAAATTGAGATCTGCAAGCAAATAGCGGAGAAGATCAATGCCTATGGAGTCATCAAGCCGCGCACAGCCGACGATGTTAAGAAAAAGATTGAAACCCTTGAGACTCAAATGCGCAAGGCTATTGATTGGGGAACAACACGGGAGAAGGATTGAAGGAAAGCAGCAATCCCGAAGATAAAAGAGGTTCCATGACGCAGTTGTTGCCCGCTGCGACTACTATGACTTGCTGCTTCCTATTTTCTCAGATAGAGTTGGCTCTGAGCCAACTCTATCTGAGAAGTGCTAGTAGCAGTAGATTGTCATCAAAAGAGAGGCGCCGCTGACCATTTCAATTTTTGGAAAAGTATCAACAGGCAAAGAGCGGCGTTAAAGAAAGACAGCTGAAGCTAAGAGAAGAGGAAATTCAGCTCAAGCGGTCCAAGATTGATCAGCTGGCAGAAGAGAACCAGATCAAGCGCATGGAGTGGGAAGAATCGAAGAAGCATCGAGCTATTGAAACCGAGCGAAGTGAAATCAAATTGAAGACAGAACAGATTGAATACAAGTCCAAGCTTTTCACGTACAAGCAACTGCAGACTGCAGGTGCAACGTATGCTGAAATCGCAGCTCTCCACCCAGATATGATTGTTCTTTTTCCGTCGAAGAAAAGCCAAGTTTGAAAACAAAATTAGTTTTAGTTAGTTATACCAATTGTGTATTTCGTTCACATAGTAAGTGAGATGCGTTCTGCGGGTATCTCCCTCGGCCCCGTCAGGAACTGGAGCGCCAAGCGCTTGGACTATCCAATTGTCCTGTGTGAAGTCAAAGTCCTCTAGCCAATCTTCTTCAAAGGGATCGTTACTCGTTGTAAGCATGTTATGGAGAACAACGCAAGCATCGATTGTGGTGAGAATAGGAACGATACTCAGCTTATCCTGCGTAATCTTCATGCGGATGTTGCGAAGCCAAGGAAACCGCCCTTTCAAAATACCAATTGTGTGCTCAGAGATAACTCTAGGGCTCGAGAGAACGGTGTTAAAACGTTCGTGCTCACGGGAAAAAGCCGTTGACAGGCTTTTTGTACGTAGTTACCGAAATCAGTGTTTGAAAATGGAGTCACCGATGATGTACTCAAGTTCCGAAATAGGTGCCAGGATTTTTGAATAGATCACTGTTGCGGAAAATTCTGTTGTCATGAGTGCTACCTGGCCAGCCAGATAGATAATACCGTATAAGTCGCTGATCGTCGATACGCATGACCAAAGTGCTAAGAGCGTATGCATGCTTGCGACCGAATAATCAGGCGCATCAACACTTTCAGGTGCAAATGCCAAAGGAAACAATGTGCCATCTATCATTCCCACGCAGTGAGGTAATCCGGATTTCTCAAGAATCCGTTTCCTGATGATGACTCTCTCTGATTCATCCGGCCATTTGATAATTTCTGCTCTTAAAGAGCATATTGCTGTCACAACTCGCTTACGAAACATCTCTGTCGTCCCTTCGCCAATATGGAACATGCTCCGTCCTGCTGCATTAGACGCACCAGAGCCCTCCGTGCCAATGTAGTTCAGAAAAACCATAAGTTGGAACTCAACAGGGGCTTGTTCTGGTCCGCGTCTGCCTTTCTTGAACACAGGATGATCTTTGATACGATTCAATATCAAATGAAAGCCGTCTCGGCTGACTCTGTATTTGCGAAGGAATTCAGCGTCCGTTAACCAAGACAATTCGGCGCTATTGTCCAGATCTGCCCGGTATATTTGATAGGGTAGCGGGGACGACCTGTATCGTGCACGGCTTAAATACCTTGTCTGCTGAACAGCAAAGTAATACATGTAGAGCCAGAGGATGTCGTCGTCTTCATCGTCCTCATCATCACTGTCGACAAATCCAGTCGACAACGCTGTTGCCATGCTCTCGAGCAGGAGAGTCTCAAGCTTTGAGAGCAGCTTTTGTCGATCACTTTTACGTGGCATTCTATTTTGAAACAGAAACAGGCAAATCAAGCCATCAGACAACAACAAAAGTAAAATGAGGCGGGGAGTTTCGTCCTGCTGCCGGTTGGGCAAACGGAATCCGTGAGAAATTTTTCCGCCAAAAGTCAACAAAATTTGCTATCGGTGTGGCCGACGGCACCGCTCGCACTTTGCTGCTCGCACTTCATTTTTTGGAAAACTAGCCAATCAGATTTCAGTGACGTCAGCAAAAATGCAAACACCGATCGGTGAAATTACAAACGGAAAACTTTGAGAACCCCTGGTGTTCGGCGTTCCGCGCTTTTCTCCGGCTCGGCATTCGCGGAACACAACTGCTCTATCACCGGATCACCGGTGGCCCACTCGTCGCAAGTGCACATAATTCCGTCGTTATTTCACTTTCATCTTTGATAGCATTTTCAAGTCAGGTCAAAATGGATCTATCTGCTATCATATCGTGCAACAATGAAGGAGTAACATTCATGCTGCACGACGATCATGTTAGGGCTATGGAATGCTTCAAGAGCGGAATCGCTATGATTCGTTCCAAGCTCAACGATGAAGAGCAAGCACCGCAGCAATGCCAAGATCTGACAGCTTGTGCAAAGGAGAATATACAAGGTCAAAAAATTGTCGAAAGTATCTCATTTGTTCAAGATTCGCCAGAATCGATGACATGAATATGAATCATGCCAAGTCATCACCGCCGACACATGACGCGTCCACCGACATGGACATTACGGAAGCTCACTCGACCGTTATAAATGACAAGAACGATGGAGTTTTGTCCTTTTTTCATCGAGCTTTGGTCGTCCCCGAGAGCGCAATAGCTGAAATATGCGAGATGAGCGACCCTTGCTCACTTCTTTCGGCTATTATTCTGTTCAACATTGGTCTGAATCATCATCGCATGGGCTTGCAGTCCGCCGATCAGTCTTTCAGACTCGCAAAGGCGCTTAGTTTATATGGCGTTGTGGGTTCCATTCTCGAACGATCACAAGACCAAACAAGCTCTACGAAGTTCGGCTTGCTTGTTTACCTCGCGTGCTACAACAACATGGCGCACATTTATTCCGAGATGTGTGCTTTCCAAGAATTACGGAACACCTGGAGGAGTTTATTCGACGTATGTGTCGCTTACAATCACGTCATCGACAGCGATTTGAACCCTGAAGAACAAGATCTGTTTTGTTGAACGCATTCCTTTTCACCGACGGTGCTAACGTCGCTCCGGCTGCCTAAGTCGCCTCGCACATTTTACTCCCACCAAACCATCCTGCGTCTTATAGATTCATAAAACATTGCTGTATCATTTTATTCATTTGATTTTGGTCTTTATGAATTTAAAGTTACATGGCTTGGAAAAACAACCGACTAGGAGGATCATCATCATCGGCTCCTAGCTCGTGGAGTCTCCGTTGCACCCGCTACGACAGTGTCGCTTTTATTTGTGAAAAGTCCTCGCCTCATCTCTGTCACCTCGAGCAAAAAACGGCGAGATCGGCTGAAAAGATTTATTTTGTTGTCGACAAAGCGCTTCTTCCCATTTCCAACAGTCTCTTCGCTCATTATTTGATTGATATTGTTTTAAAAGCATCAGTAGACATCGTTCGTCATCGCAAATTGAAAATGCCGCATAAGAAAGGACACAATCAAGGCAAGAAAGGCAAGAGCAACAAGGGCCGCCACAACAAGCAACCGGTCCCAACTGTCGCGGCGGCAAGTCGAGGCAGCGAACTGCAGCAGCAGTCTTTGTTTCAGCGAATCAAAAGCACGCTTCCCACATTTCACGGAAAAAAGAAAGTAGCTCCTGATGACTCGATAGCCGAGAGCACTGGTGGCGGATATCATAAATTGTACAAGGAAGCGACGCTGCGATTTCACCGCTGGATGGCGCAAGAAGCCTGCCCTGACTTGAAAATGACAGCTGTCAATGATCTTCGCAAAGGTGTGGATCAAATTGTAGATCACAATCTGAATTTGTATTTGAAAAAAGGAAACAGTGCAGCCGAAGGACCTCATTGTTGCACCGCCAGATATCATGGCCAGCTTAGCGTCGTGTATTCGGTTGCGTGAGAGAGTTACAGCGAAACTCTTTGGATCCAAAGATGGGGTGACCGCGGACATAAACATATCGTAGACGTGCTGCATCATTGCCGAGTATCTCTTCGATTTGCAAATAGAATCGCCGCAATTTGCAACGCAAGTGACGACGAAGAAGTTGGCGTGCAGGATGCTATAGGTGGCCGGTTCAATGCACTAGTGCTCGACGATGACGACTCGGAGGCTGAAATCGATTGGGAGCATATTGATCGTGATATCGAGAGTGGAAACGTGCCTAAGTACACCGGAGTTGAGGTGGAAGAAGAGGTCGATATCCAAGAAATGCTTCTTAAAGGTGACGACCGATTCCAGGCCATGGCACTCTTGAATACTATGGATGATTTGATGGAGGCCGTCCATAACCACTATGTGCTTCTCAAAGAATACATGCGAGGCAGCGAAGAAATGCATCAATCTTCCAGTTGCGTGCAGTTGGTGATGGAATGTGCTGTTGTGGCGAATGCGGCCACAGAAAGTGTGAATCGAGCCGAGAATGAAATGGCGCTGGATCACCCTCATGTTTCTTCACTTTATCATGTACTTGCGCTTGTTATGTTGACTGAGCCATTAGCCGACATCAATAATTTGATTGACAAGAAAAGTTGAAGGAAGATCCTCACATGGCTCTACAATTTATGGCCGAACTCGTCGAATGCTCATTTCATAATCGTGGAGGCGAAAGAATCCCTGCTATTGTGAAGCATTTTGTCAAGAAGTCGGGCTTACAGCAGCGATACGTTGATGAAACTGCTCAAGGTATTCATATGCTCACGTCCCTTGAAACCCTTCTAGAGTTGGAGGAACGTCTGAATCCGGGGCAAACTGCTGTAATGGCCGCTGCTGGGGTAAAACCACATACATGGCTCTATCAGAGCGAATACATTGGAGGTGATTGTTGCATTTTGAACACTCAAAAGATTGTACAGATGGTGATGGGCTTACTTCAAGATAACCGTAAACTCGTTGGGCGGCCCGGATTTTGGGGCAGCCATTCGACGGCGACAAAGACCTGCTTGTCGCATACGCGGCGACTTGGATGAACCGTTTGCGGCCAATATCATTCCGGAGATCTTGGAGGTTTGCAGATATGCACCTTTTGACTGTTTGCCAGACAGGTCTCATTTGATTACAGTGCTGGACTTGCTGCAACGACATGTAAAAGGTGATCGCACAAAACCCGTTCCGATAGCTCTGTCTTTCGGCCTGCATGCAGTTTTGATGTCTGTCTTTGTTCTTCAAGGAAACGGCGACTTGGCTCGCGTTGCTGCGAATTCAAAGCAGTCCTACAATATGTTGTTTGAACAGCTGCGAACCGTGTCGGATCCAAAGAAATCACCTGAAAATTCTCCGAACTTTTATCAAAATGTTCAGATGTTTGGTAATCTTGCGGAGTTTGCAAAGCCTGTTGGTATCAAAGTTGATCAACGCCAAACAGTGGACCTGCTTGCGGCTGAGAGGCTTGCGTTTTGGAACCTCTCATCGGAGGAGAATATATGTTGTACGCAACATATATTTGCTCTATCGGTCTGGGATCTGCAACTGTCGATTCGTTGGGTCAGCTTCGGTTTGCGCTCCACTTGTACAACGGAATGAAGATCCGCAATCCAGCTTTGAATGTCCCTTTTTGGAAAATATGGACACTGTGTTCAAGGATACCAAGGCAGTGTGGGTTGGTGGAAAGCCGGAGAAAGGTTCCTGTTGTAAGGTGTTTTGGATGTCGTGGGGAATGAGTGCAAGTCGGGCTGCTCGTCTGGTCTCTGAACATGTAGGAAGTAAAGACGTTTTCTCTGTCGGTTCCAAGAACAGCGCGGATGACTTGAGGTAAGAAGATTCATCCCGACTATTAAATCGAGAAAGAAAGGTTTCTAACCAAGTCGATCTTACTTTTTTCACAGAGAGTTAGACGAGATTCTCCCTGAGGAATTTAGTGCGTCGTATCGACGCCTCGTTCAACAGGAGTTTCAAGCCGAAGATCTAGAGAATCACTACACTTGTCGGAATGCTCGCGAGGGAACTCCTGAAGCTAAAAACACTATGGGTTTCTAGTCGATCTTTTGACGAGAGTCAACATCACCCGTGATGCCATGGATGACGACGAACGTAATGTCCTTCCAGTGAACTTTTCTGCCGTTGGAGTTATTTTGCTAGAGTTCATTAATGCGGTGTCCGACCATATGGGATGGACGCGAATGATCCAGAATGTTGTTCAAAGTAACCCCGAGTTTCGTTTTGGTAAAACAATGAAAGGCAATGCCATGAAGGATTTACCGCATCCGATCTGAACTTCAAGCACCAAGGTTTGGCGCACATTTGGGGGCATCTTTGTCGTGTATCGACAGAGACTGTACTGGGCAGCTGCTATCGGTGTTCGATGTTGACGAAGTAGCTGCATTCACCAAGTCCTTTTTGAGAAGGTAGATGAGGATCGGTATACCTTCTTCGTCGAGAAAGAAGAGACTGCGATTGTAGTTCGGAACAATCCCTTGGAAGGAGTATATCCACGCGGACGAACAGGAAATCACCACGTGATCCGCTTCATGCGTACTGGTCTTTCGGGTTTAGCAAGCGCGGAACACCAGTGGCACGTCTTATCACTCCGGGTCGTCTCACTCCTCGTGAAGGTTTGCCCGTTTATGAAGGCGAAAAGAAACTGAAGAGGGGTTCTCGCGGAAAGTATCGCCATATCGCAAGCTACACCCTTGACGAGTTACTCGATTTGGGATGGGAAGGGTCACTTTATGTTTCAACAAAAGGTAGACACGCGGCGAACGGATATCACGTACCGTTTATTCCAGGTTACGATTCGGATAGTGGTGATGAGTACGAGCCGATTGATATCTTGTGGGGAAAGCGAGAGGGCACGATTGGTATCTCGAATGCTCAAGTTGGCTTGTTCATGCTCGTACCCGGGGATGGAGAACCGCAGCTGGTGCGACTCAACAAAGGCAAGAAGTAGTGGATCAAAGAATTTACCATAGCAACAGAGAAAATACAAGATAGCTAAATAGGAAGAAAACACGAGGACGTTTTATCGGGTGGAACTTTTGTTACCATTATCAACGAGGTCGCGGCTTGGCAAAAGGGGAAGCAATGTATTCTGCACACAACCGACTACGACACAGATACTAGGTCTATTTTCGGTAACCAAGCAACAGTAGGACTACAAACGATTACAGGGCTCGACGCGTAAGAACAGGACGCATGGCTGGCATGGAGCTTCCAAGCGCATTTTGTGGTTACTTTGTCTTATAATTATAAGCAAAGATATCTAGCACGTTGCTGAGATAATACCTACAAATGAATCACCAAACAAGATGCTGATTGTATGGTAAATCTGATGTATAACTAGGATTTGCGACGGTGAAAACCATAGAGTTGAGTTGTCGTCCTCTCGGGATGAACTTCAACGGTGCCATCGGCTGATTACCCCGAGTATTATTTTCGTACCTCATGGGATGATCAGTTTATTGAAAGACACCCTTCAAGATATCCCTGAGGTCCGTTTTGGTGAAACGATGAAAGGCAGCCCTATGAGAGGCTTTACTGCATCTGATTTGAACTTTAAGCTCCAAGGCTGGGCCCGCATTTGGGGGTTCCTTTTGTCGTCTATTGATAGAGACTGCACTGAGCAGTTGTCAACGCTATTCAATGTTGAGAAAATAGCGAGATTCACCGAGTCGTTTTTTGACAAGGTCGAGAAGAAAAGTTACATCTTCTTTGCCGAGGAGGAAAAGATTTCCACTTCTCGCAATCCGTTGGAAGGAGCATATCCGTTCGGACGAACTGAAAAGACAATTCGTGATCCGCTTCAAGCGCTCTGGTCGTACACTTTGAGCAAGCGAGGGAGAGCAGTGTCCCGACTTATCATTCCGGGGCGTGTCGCTCCACTAGACTTGCCCATGTATTTAGGTGAAAGGAAGCTGCAGAGGACTTCTCGAGGAACCTATCGACATATTGCTAGCTATGGTCTCGATGAATTGCTCGATTTGAAATGGGACGGTTCATTTTATCTTTCAAGCGGCAAACACGCAGCGAAGATTACTGTGTTCCATTTATTCCTGGATACCAGTGGCGATGAGTATGAGCCGATTGATATCTTGCGGGGAAAGCGAGATGGCACAATCGGTCTCTCGGATGCTCAAGTTGGTTTGTAGTTTGTACATGGAAATACCGGGTGACGAGCCGCGAGTGGTGCAACTCAACAAAGGAAAGTAATGATGTATAAAAAGAAACCAGATTACCTAGGATTCACCGTAGCAACAGAAATCGTGACGTCTAAAGATGGAGCTTTTGTGACACGTAACACATAGCACGGGGTACCATTACGAGACTATCTCGTTCCTGCTCTTTTCGCGCAAAATGGCGATTTTTTTTGAAATGATCGCATCATCCTTCGTTGTTGCACAAGGTCGAGCATATAATTAATTGTTCTGATAGGCGCACGAAAGTCAGATAGTAATGAAAACTACTTCTTTAATGCAGCTCATTTGTTTACGATTGGCATGTTTCAAAAGTTCAACAGCATCGGCTTTGTCCACAGCGCGCCAGCATTACCACTCGACTTCTTCCATCGGCCGATTGACGATGACAACGACAGCAACACAAAGTGATACACAAGCCGATCGATGACGGGCTAGTTGTCAGTGTTCATGCTATCGACTCAGAAAGGCCAGCATCAGTCATCACTAAAATTCTCCACGTGTGTCGCCACGCACAAGGCGCACACAATGTGAATGAGGAGTATCGGAATATCAAGAACCTCGATGCACGGTTGACGCCCCAGGGTTATAAACAGTGCAAACAATTGGCACAGCGCTTGATGTCAGGAGACTTGGTGAATATTATGAATCATTCTCGTGAGGACACGTTGATTGTCAGCAGTCCTCTGACGCGTTGTTTGCAGACGACAGAACGGTCGTTTGCACCGCTTTGGGAGGAGGCGCCCCATCTTTCTATTCTGGCTCATGAAGCTGTCCGAGAAACCGTCAATTACAATTGCGATCGGCGTCGGACGATATCGGAAATTGCGCGCGAAGTTCAACGGAAGTAATCTCAATCTTGTCGATTGTTCACTGATTGCAACAGATCACGATGATCTGTGGGAGAAGTATGAAGAGCGACTAGGTACCGCTGACGCTTATGCAAGTCATCGAGAAAGTGCCGAATTGTACCGAGTGGCCGAACGAGGGTGTCAATTTCTCGAATGGCTGTCGCAACGTCCCGAATCGGTTGTCATTTTGTGCAGCCATGCTGCCTTTTGCGATGTATTTGGAATTACGGACAGGATGGTGGCGTACCCCGACTAATGCCGCAAGTTCTTGATGATCGAATAGACAAAACATCCAACCCGATATTTCGTTTTGAAAATGCTGCAGTCGAAGAATATATGAGGAAGGATTTTGATAATTGCGAGCTACGATCTGTGATACTATCGTTCGGTTCATGACCAATTAGACTATGGATAAAGAATTGTTTCACGACCCGACGAGCATCTTAGATTTGTTGTTTGCCGGTAGCTTTGTAACTATAGTCTAGACCCGAGCTAGCCAGAGGCTGTGGCATCCGACCTGAAGAAATGAATCAGATTCTCGAACGCCACCCGGTTTCAGTACCGGTTTGAATCTCGGTACACCGCAAAGAAAGGCAAAGAATGAATGAATAAAACGCAGACGATCGAGCTCATCATTATCATTACTCCGGACTATTCATTTTCATTTAAAGCAGTCCTTTCCTTGTAGCATGAGACCCGTCAAATCTTTCCGCGAATCAAGCACAAATCGCACGGAAACCAAGTTCTGAATTTGATGCTCCGAGCGTGCTTCGGGATGATCCTTTTCGTTTTTGCATTTTGCTGCTGGCTTGGAATGAAGTGAATGTCGTTGCCAAGCATCAATCACTGAATGAAGGCAAGAGGCACACAGTCTCGTTAAACACCAACATGATGAATGCAATTGATCCGAAACGAGAGGGCACGCTGGTACACATGACAGGAGATGCCGTGGCCGTACAGTCGGCACAAGACAGTCTGCTGGGTGTTGCGCCCTCGCATGCACTCCGCTTGGCCCGACACGTCGAAATGTACCAATGGATCGAAGAAATGGCTTCTTCAAATAATAATGAAAATACGGGTGATTCGGCCTATACCTACAGTCAAGGCTGGCAGACAATGGTGCACCAATCGGATGAGTTTGAAAGTCCCGAGGGCCATGAAAATCCATCGGAGATGCTTTTACGTCGGAGGAGTTTGTGGCGAGGCCTATTCAGCTGGGAGCTTACACGCTTAGCGACAATAAGGATATTGTCGACAAACTTGATTGGTTTGAAGACATGGTAAACGGCGTCCATGTCGATCAAATTCAAAATGAAACAATACGCGCCAAAATGCAGCCATACGGTTCAAACGGATTGTATTATGGAGATGACCCTTATCTCCTCAAATTGGAGATTTGCGTATTACCTATCAGGTCGTTCCTTCGCCGCAGACGATTTCCATCGTTGCTGCACAAGTCGGAAATAGTTTGGAGTCACATCAAACATCTCGTTCTGGTCTATCCATACTGCTGCTTGAGCGTGGGAGCTTATCAACACTTGATATGTACGATAATGCTCACGACTGCAAGTTTGCATGCTTGGAAGGTTCGCGCATTCGGCACCTTTCTTGTTTATGTCGCTTTACTGATCATGGCGCAGCCGCTCAAAGGTGTAGGCGGCTGGATCCCGTTGGTGCGCGATATCATTGGTTCCGCAACTCTTTGTGATCTAATTCCAATGGCGTGTATGATAGAAGTGGCGGTGATCGCCGTCTCATGGATGGTTTATCAACCCATGCTAGGATTGATACTGTCGGTAATTGTCGGAGGATATTTTCGGGGTCGTATACAGGAAGCCCGAAACGCTCCGATGGCGGAAGGTTACGTCGTTGGGAACTTAGAAGAAAGTGAATTAAACAACGATGTTGAAATGCACGCAGTTTACAAAGAATAGACTGGTTGCGCAAGTACGTGGTGAGTTTAAAAGCCAGCGGGCGACGTAACGAAAACGGCGGAATCAGCACTGGTCGCAAACCTTTCATCATGAGCTTCTTGATATTCTTCGATGTGTACAGAGTCACAACTTTATGCCCGGGCACTCTTTCAGACCAGCTGGACTCAAAGCACCATGCCACTTCACCAACGTTCCGCGACGGCAATCGGATATTTCTGAGACCCAAGATCCCTACTCATTCCTATCTCAGCTGCGTTCTCCACTCGCGTTGTGTAGGAGATAACTGTGAAAGTATTTCTTACATGTGATCTTTACGAATTTAGTTTAGATAGTTCACAGCGTGGCTTGCGACGTCCAAGGTGTAGTGGCTCGGCTTCAAGAGGGTTTGTTACTTCGGCGAGAGCAACAGTCCTCCGATGGTAAGCCACTGGGTTCATTTGCTTATTTATTGAAGCAACATGCTAGTCTTTTATCAAGGATCAAGGGCCAATCCCAGATTTCACGACGATGTATTGTGTGCAGTGTGCATGTGCTCTATTTGACTATGTTGTGACACGTGTGACCCGAGCGGGCCTGCAGTTCTGATTAGAGTTGTATGTTGTATTATTCAAGGAATGTTCCCCGCGTTCCAACGATAAAAGATCTATGACGATCCGGTACCGGATACCGCTGAGTCTACATAAACTGTAGCTCTACCTCTTAATCTCACCTATTCTGTACTACGTTCCGGACACCCGGGTTTCAAGTTTCACGATGGGTTTTTGTGAAAAACGAAATCTGTGATCTGTGACAATAATGACTTGCTGCTTTTGAAATTTGCCATACCTTCTTCCTTTGAAAGCCTGGCTTCCCAGTGTTTCAAAGAACACAATCCTGAAGAAGCACGAAACCATTTGACTATAATTTCTGCTGATGAGAAAAGAGATGACGAACTTGGTAAAGTTTCTTATCTATTCATTCACGCTCAGTGGTAAGCGCATCCTTGCAACCCTTCTTCTTTCTGCGCATGACGTCGTACTTCGTCAATCTAATTATTTTGTTGTCCTAACGGCAGGTGTTCAGCCAGTTCTATCGACTGAGGACGTCGACAAAGTTTATTCCAGCGAGCACTGCAACTTACAGGGTCTGTGACCCAATCGCCCCGGCGCCAACCCAAGAGTGTGTCGAACGGTTATTGGTAATGGGATTTGTCTTGATGCGGACGGTGAAAACTTCAATGCTTGTTTTAAATACGGTGGCTTCCATGGCTTCTCGAAAACTGATTGCAGAGATATTGCCGAAGCGAACGGCAAGGCCGTCGGATGGCAATACGGCGCCGTGGGAGTGATTCCCAGGGTCTGTGTGCTTTTCTTTGACGACGTGGATGTAGTTGATCGTGTGACGAATCTTTGCCCGGACAACTTTAGTCAATTTGGCCTCTCGGGTCGGCTTGGGACTGGTTTCCCACACAGACAGGAGACGGCATCTTTGAGTGTTACAGCTGCGAGTAAGCGATAAAGATGAAGTATTTCATATATGAAGCGACTAAAGCTTCGTAGCTGTGAGTGCTATTGCCTAGCAGTACTTTACATTCCCACTCTGTCGAATGCAAAGCTCTAATATTAGGTCTCGTAGTTCCGTTTACGCGTAATGATAACTACGAAGAAACGGCGATTGACCAGCTTATGATGAAAGAAGAAAAGCTTAGAATTCCGTCACCGCCTTCTCAAATGGCAGACATCGACTGCGTTGGAATGTCTCATCTCAGGCTATTCTAAGATCCAAGTACGGTAGTTCGTGGCGTAGCAACTCGTTTGTTCGTGTAGTCTTATGGTGCGGATTAAAGGGCATTCTTACCTCATCACCGGAGAATGCAGAACAGTTTTCGCAATATGAGTGTACTTTTGATTTCTATAGTCAGCCCAAAGGTATCCGGTACCGCTACCGGTATCCGCCATGTTCGCCGACAACCGGAACGTTCGCCGACAACCGACAAGCCAAAAAATAAATAACAAGATCCGAAATCAAAATTAAACTCAACTCAATGTTGATTGCTGGGTTCGCTTGTTGCCATAAACGATCAAACAATCTTCCGAGATTACAAGGCAATCAAATCTTTTCCAGCTAATCGCATATGCTTATCTAAGGACGCACGCCATCATGTGTAAGAAATTCATTTCCTTCGTTTTCATTAGCCGTAAGTTGCCGTCTCGCCGCTGTCTCTGCGTTTATCTTTTATCTGAACGCTGTTTTTTCTTAACTGCTTGCTCTCGATCCTAGTCGCTGGGCCTTGTTGGACGTTGGATTGGAATAGTGCTCTGTTCGAGCGAAGTGTCCAACGACTGGGAATTTGCCCGGATTTTGGCAATGACGACCCACCTTCACCTGCGCCTTCACCAGCCCCCACAACCGTTCCGAGGACCTGCAACAGAGACGTTGGTAAGGGAATCTGCCAGGACGCCAACGGTAATGCATATGACTCTTGTACCAAGCTTGTCAATCCGCTGAATTACTCGCGAGGACGATGCCAAAGGCGGCGGAATCCGTGCCGAATTCGGTTGGCTGGCAATACGGTCTTTCGGGAAATATACCCTTTGCTTGCGTAGTGTACTTTGACGACGCTGACTCGCAAAATGACGTCAAGCCGCTCTGTCCCGACGGATTTGGAATACTTACAAAGTCGAGCAACACTGGAACCGGATTTCCAAAATCGGGTGGTGAAGGCTTGTTGGGGTGTTTTTCCTGCGAGGAATAGACCCGCGTGATTCAAGTTGAAACTTAAACTCTTAGTGCACTTTTACATAAGACATGTATTGATTGGCCCTAATTCGCTCAAATGCGAAGCTGTGTTTGGTTGGCTTCGCTTCGATAGGAACTATAAGCACCCTATGATTTCATAAATAAGCCATGTCATGAATGACGGTTCTATTAGGTTGAGTGCCAATTGGTGAAACCCAACGTCAAGTAGAAATAATTCTACGCAAGCTAAAACTCAACCACTTAGCTTTGCTTCCTGGTAAATACTCGGTATGACGATGTACCTGGTACTGGTAACGAATCATGCTTGTAACTAGCTTTTATTCTAGCTTCGCTCTTCCTACTTCCTAGCATGCTATCTTTGGCGGTTCATGCTCGAACTCGTCACTCATCAACATCCGCCAACCACACGTCACAGGTCACCGTGCTGCGATTCGTTTCAGGCGTTCAGTTTATGAGGTTGCTTTTGTTGGCTGTTCGGGGTTTCGAGCTAGGGTACGGTAGTCTGTGTCTGTGGTCTGTGGGCTATGTGCAACCTGTAACCTTACTGCTTACTGTTTCTGATATTCCACAACGCGCACTCCACACTTACTGTATCTGGCATCTGGCGCCCGTTTTTATTGGACGTTATACGTCAAAAATGGGCTACTCTACCTGGTAAACCTTACAGCGTAGACGACGTCTCATTCTGTTCCAGGTCATTTTGTAAATTTTAAAAGTACCTTTTACCGCTTCAACCGAATAGCGAATGGCCTCGTTTGAAAAATTACATACATGAGACAAATTGTCACTTAGATGGCAGACAACGCTAATGACTTTCCGTTGAGCGGCAGGGCCAATTTTTTTGTGCTAAATACATGGATTGTATGTGTGAAACTGAGCTCCTGGACTTTCTTTATGACCCTATTCCTTCCGACTTTTGACGCCGAGAAGCCGAGAATCTTGGATCCTTCATCCTTCTCAATGAATGAAGCAACGTGACCGTGCTTGTGCTTGGTGCTGTGCCGTCTTCTTGCCCTTGTCACTACTACTGGTACTTCGTCTTGTCCGCAGTTATTGCTCATCACATCATTTCCTTCAGACACTTTACGACGAACACCACGATGAAGTTAACTCAATCTGCAATTGCTTTCGCCGTAACAACCTGTAAGTCCAGTCTTTGGATCCAGTTCGCACATGCCAACATGAATGAGATGAATGACACCTCATTCTCACTCTCCTTCGCTGCTCTTCTTACAGGCTCGGTTTCTGCCCAAATGGGTCTTTTCGAGCGCTCGCTCGATTCTCACATTAGAACTATTTGTGGTATTGATTTTGTTTCTCCTACGCCTCCTCCGACCAAGTCTCCTTCGGCTGCTCCAAGTGCAGCACCCAGTGCCTCTCCTGCTCCGACCGTCCTGGTGAAAGCCTGCGACGACAAAGTAGGCGAAGGCCTCTGTTTGGACAGCGATGGGAAAGCATTCGATTACTGCACCTCGAATGCCTTTCAAGTGTCCGCAGCAACATGCAAATCCATTGCGGAATCGACGGACGATGCCGTGGGTTATCAGTTCGGAGCCTTTGGTATTATTCCTGGTGTTTGCACTATTTACTTCGACAACGACGACTCGGGTACTGACGTGCGTGGTTTCTGCCCTCCGGATTTTACCGGTTTTCCATTCGCAGTGGAACCGGATTTCCGGTCTCCGCTGGCACTGGGTTGTCTGCATGCTTTGCTTGCAACAAAAAAATAAGCTGCGACGTGATGCTGTTGCACCTATTTTCATGTAAATGCAGTTTGCGAATCATCTCCGGCCGCTGGTCTTTTAATAAATATATGGTGGAACAAGGAAGACTCGCTCGCGATGTTTTCTAATGCTCATTGTTGATAACTTGTTGTAAAGAGCAAAGCTGTATTCGAGTACTAGTAGTCACATGTTTTAGTTCTTACGTTATTGATGATTGTTGAAGAATACCATTGGGGCGGCAGATAATTACACTCTTTAGATAGCTTTAGGGGATGCAGTTCCACACCTGCGCTTGCATCCCTAACCCCTAACCCATCGGAGTATTATTTTTCACATTTCAGGGCCATACTGGGACATAAGCCCTTTGTCTGTTGTTTCTTGTTTAGAGGCATGCGAAGTTTGCTTCAAGAAAATATTTTCCGTTGGGGTCACGAGGTGCGCAGGGTCGACCTTTTCGTTTTGCGTTTTGCCAATGTGTTTCCTTCGAAATTTTTTTCTGGTTCGAGTTCCGAATTCGAAATCTGGAAAGTCCCAAGTCCCAAAGCGTGCATTCCTGCTTCACCTTGATGATCCATTTCCTTTCAGTGCAGCTGGATAATATTGCCCTTCATAACACCACAAACATACAACGTCAACAACAATGAAGTTAACTCATTCTTTGCTGGCTTTTGCTGTAACATCGAGTAAGTAGTCTTTGCTCTATGCAAGCCTTTGTCAACATGAATGACTCATTCTCACTGCTCATTCTTTTGCTATGAATAACAGGCGCAGTTTCTGCTCAAATGGGCCTGTTCGATCGTTCGCTCGATTCTCACATTAGAACCATCTGCGGCATTGATTTCGTCAGCCCAACTCCTCCTCCGAGTGTATCTCCCACCGCTTCTCCGGCCCCAACGCCGACTCCCAAGTCTTGTGGCGTGGAAGTCGGGCGCGGTGACTGCTTGAACGCTCTGGGAAATGGCTACGACTACTGCGTCTCGGATTCTTTTGCATATTCTCCCAGTGAATGCCGAGCTCTAGCGGAATCTTTGGATGAGTCCGTGGGCTGGCAAATGGGGCCGGTGGGTTTACCTGCCTTTGCCTGCACCATCTACATTGACGAAATTTATTCGGGTACCTTCGTGAACAAGATTTGCCCCAGTGGCTTTTCGGGATTGTCTATCCGCTCGGGATCCGAATTTCCTGCCTCCGCGGGCAATGGACTCAACATGTGCTTTTCTTGCGGGGAGATCTGGAAGTAATGAATGCAACTTTCGACAGTGAGGTACTTTCGGTTGTCTTTGAAATAGTAAATCTCCTTTTTTATGGTTTAAAATCTATTTAAGCGGTTAGCGTTTGTGTTCAAAATGGAGCACGTTATATGCAATAGCTCCCATCAGTCGACTTGCAGAGGCGCGAAAGGTCGTATTCTGCACTGGTTGAGAACTAATTGGACATTATTTGCATCGCAATTAACTTATCTGAAATGAAATCTATCTAGACTTTGATAATCATATTAAACCGTGACACCAACCGCATCCCGCCGACACCTTACCTTCATCCTGTACTTTTCGGCGTGCCTAAAACCATCACAATCACGTAGCTCTTTGTTCATAAATAAGAGTAGAAAAGTATGGGATAGGCTGCGCAAAGATTCGAAACTCCATTTGTCTAGAGGCGACATCGGGGTGCTATTTATTCTTCCTTCTCGCGCGCCTTGACCTTAAGTCTACTTCAATTTCAGCGTCAACGACATTCAGTCTCCGTTAGGGTTGCCGGTAAGGTACACAACACAGATAACTCAAGCCTTAGTGAGTCCTGCTGATAAGCCGGAATATGTACAGCCTAACGCTTAATAACCGCTTAACCGTTGTGCGTTGTCAGTTGGATAGTAAGAAAGGCGCAAAGCAAAGTCCTCCAGTACTACATGCAATTTCACTCTCATTATGCATTATACGAATATGAGATGATGGGCTTGGGCCGGATGAGTCAGTCGTGTGTCGTGTGTCGTGTTGCACTGAGCTCGAACCACGAACCACGCGCGCATAACATGTGGGTTCCATTACAATTATGAGTTTGGCACAAGGCACTAAAAGTTCGGTGCAGAAGCTGATTTATAACGTTTAGTGTAGCATGGCTTGTGCGCAGACTACCGTACAACCAAATCTACAGTCTCCATTTCCACCAGGTCTCAAATTATTTAGCATCGGTAATCGGTACTGATAATCGGTAAACCTCACTGGAGGACTTTGCCTTGCGCCTTTCTGATAAAAACGCAAGATTCACAATTCACAACCGCGAGCGCAGTGGCTATTTTCGCCAAGTGGACGAGTGCACCTTGTTGTGAAACGGAAAGAATCGAAATGCCAACGGTTGCGAAGCATAACAACGTTGGCCGTATTCTTATTAGCGGAGTTGAAATTTTGTTTTTCTCCTTCTCGTCCTCCTCGTCTTACGAAATTTGAATAGAAAAGAGCAAAGAATATGCGGCAATCCTGTTTATCACTGTCGTCCTTTGCCTTAGCAATCGGCTGTTTCCTCCATTTCTTCGCTGCAGAGGTGCACGCAGGGACGGGGAACGTTACAGTGGCGAAGCAACAACTCATCTTTCAACAAAACACGTGCCCAAGAGACAACATTTGTTCAGGAGGTACCAGACGGAGACCCAAATACACATTATGCAATCGCTCGAACAATCAGGAAATCTGCACTTCGTTTACCATGATTCAGAAAAGTCAAGGATTTCAGTGCGGAAAGTGCCCGGCTGTCACTGTCACTGCCGCGCAGTGTCCTTCACAAGCGGGGACTGTGTCTCTTCCTCAGCCTTCCGAAATTGCCGGTCGCATGCAAGTGAACTTGAATGTTGTTCCAGCCTCGACTTCACAAAATGCACATCGGCTGTGCATTTTGTGGAAAGTCTCCAACAGCGGCAGACAACCTGTCGCGCGATCGTACCAGGGATTCGACTGGGAGTTGTACGATGCGTCCGATAATGCGGTCAGTTGTACGATAGGCAACTGCACCATCACCATGCCAGCGACCGGAGATAATATTCGTTATGAACTGCTCTCGGTTGTGGGGAGTGGAGTGGATACGCCCGCGCGATTCTTAGAACAGGCTACCTTTGGAGCGACACGCAATGAACTGTCCTCGTTTCCTGGACAAATACAATGGCTGCGGCAACAAATGACTTCGGTTGCGCCTACTTCTCATCGCGAGTACTATCGACGTCGCTTGAATCATCGCTTTGAGCACGCGACTCCGCAGGGCATTGTATCGCACCCTTGTCAAGTCGGAACACGCTTTCGTCGGTATACCTTCAGTGACAAGGATCGAAATGATGAGTTGCAGATTCGCACCGTAGGAAGTAACAAAGTCTTCCTGGTCGATGGTCAAATTCGGACCGTACTTCTTGCCAATACTACGGCTACCCTCTGGGACAGTGCCAATCGCGTGATTGTGGACGGTGTGTATACCATGTGTCGCAAGATTGACAATTACATTGGGACGGCTTGGAGAATTGTTCACAGAGGAAGTTGCACAACAGTGTTTCACATCTCCTACATTGAATACGGCAGCTGATAAGAGAGTCTTGGGAGTGCCGCCCGTGTTTTTTACGAGCAGTATCCTCCGGATTTGCCGGTCTTGTCGCTGGACGGGAACGTTGTAGAGTGGGATAACTTCCTTTACAACTCGAACGATCGGCCACAAGAACTGATGGTGGTGCGCCAAATGAGCCAGCCTGTCTGTTCAAGTATCCCCGAGGCCGTCACACAAAATGTAAAGACGGTCGTTGGAATGTACAAAGGAAGATATTACCTTCATGACAGTCGTTACATCTTGGAAGATAATACTCTGGCAGCACCTTACGCGGATGGTGGAGCGATCTTGTCCAGCAAACACTGTCTCAGTCGAACGATGAACGATTCCACGTGTCCTGTTCGAACGTTGCCCCAACCATTGACAATGAACAGTTCTGCCAGATGGTTCCGGTCGGCCAGTTGGAAAGCAACGTATGTACTTCAGGAGATACCGTTTCCAGTGAGGAAGTCACTCTAAGTCAAGACACTTTGCAAGCAGTCTATAACGCCGGTGGTCGCTATTTGTTCGTGGTGACAGGGTTGCGACAAGACGAATTCTTGTTGCATTCTCCGCCTTGCTATCCTGGAACAACGTCTCGATGGCAGAAACTAGATGTGTGTCCCACTTCACCGCCGCCAATTCAGACTGAAACGGCAGCCGTGTTCCGACAGCTGCTATCCACAAGCACCGACACATCCTTTTCTGCGCGATTTGCTTTTTCCTACCTTGGGGCCGCCTGTCATGCCAATGATAAAGAGAAGTACGACATGGTGGTGACTTTGGCGAATAATCAGTGCTGGCAGAATATACATCCTAATAACTACCAAGTGTATGATTTCACTCGATGGGTGACGAATCATCCGGGCGGGGCGGCCGCCATTCAGCAATTTGTGACAAAGGCTTATACCTTGACGTTTCCAGCCAACCACGAAATGATGCGCTGGAATGATAACTCACCTGTGTATCTGGTCGAAGTTGGGCGATACCTGGACACGATCCTTGTTCAAGAAGGTAGTTCCGCTTCAGAGTCGTTGGCTACTGTGCTGCTTCAAGATGATTTGGAAGGCTCAACGCTGCTCTGCGGAAGTCCATCGGAAGTGGCGAATCAACTTTCTTTGGGTGGCAGCATGTACCAAGGAGCGTTTGATGCAATGACCA
The DNA here is from genome assembly GCA_026008555.1 of Fistulifera pelliculosa. Lineage (NCBI taxonomy): Eukaryota > Bacillariophyta > Bacillariophyceae > Naviculales > Stauroneidaceae > Fistulifera > Fistulifera pelliculosa. The sequence continues at coordinate 59,739 of BROJ01000363.1, read as the reverse complement.
ATTACAATCGCACCACTCTGACGGAAGATTTGGAACGCCAGCGGACCAGTATCTGGCTAGAGTTGGCTTTGCGAGCACCCGACATGCTTAGGCAAAAGTCGCTTGGATCTTGTCGCAAATTCTTGTGGTTAGTCCGGACGCGATCGAAACATACTGGAACACGGAGCAGTTTTACATTACTACGATATTTTTGTACGAAACGCTCTAGGTAACTACCGCGACGTCTTGAAGCAAGTCGCGTATAGTCCTCTCATGGCGGAGATGCTGAGCTATCAAAATGGTCACTCCACGGACTATGTATGGTACACCCAAAGACGCTTGGAGTATGCCGACGAGAACTTTGCCCGTGAAATAATGCAACTATTTACAATTGGATTGGTACCGCTGGCTTTGGATGGGAGTCCAATCGTAGCAGACCCAGCTAACCCAACAACTTACACCAATGATGATGTATCGGAGTACGCCCGTTTATGGACCGGACTGGTTCGTCAGCGACGTCGGGGTAATATCGAGGATTCCGTACAGGCCGGGCGCAATCAGATTGATCCCATGCGCATTAACATGCAAGTAAAAGACGTCTTTCCCAAAATGGGTGTGCAGAGACAATATATTGGCGACGGCGTCGCGCAATGCGTTGATTTGCCTCGTCAGCACCATCTCCAGAAAGGAGCAACATATCGACTGTTGGGAACTACGCCTAGTCCACGATTGTTGCATCAACCTGCTTCGTGGTGGCAAGATCACTCAGTGTCCAGGATACGGCTGCGGCGTGCGTCACCGTTATACACGGCTTTGTGCCAAGCTGGTTCCAATTCGAGTTGCTCTTACCCTACTGTCGTGATCCTGCCGCAAATCTTGCAATGTGTAAGCGAGAACTACTGCGATATCGTACCGCGCATCCTGGAAGTTGATGCTGGTGTGTACTATGAGTACACCCAACCTCCGTGCGTGCAGATGTCATTTTTCAACAACGGTATTGTTCAAAATTCATTGACATCAACCCATTGCGCCAACCCTCAAATGGCAAATGGAGCTGTAGCATGCTGCAGTGCTGGCAGTGATGCTGTCGATTGGAGCTATTCCAAGTTTGCGGGCGAACTTGTGACCCAGAGCATCGCTGAAAAAAGGTGCCGAGATGCTGGATTGGATCTGTGCGCTCGACCGCGGTGCACGTCTATTTTGAGAAAAACAAAGTTTGCGATGACACGCTTGAGTATTGGACGAAATCGTCGTGCACAGGGTTGGCTGCCAAGGTTGACGTGGAGGTCGTGTGGCCATTGTACACCGCACCATCAATAACGCAGCGATCTACCATTCCGTGAGCGACGATACCAAAACATTTTCCGCGTGGATTGGAATCGCCAAGATTTCACAAGCGCGTACGCCAATACCTGCGTTCAAGTCGGATGTGTTCGAGACGCCTCAGATAATATGTGCGTGTGCCCGGTAGCTGTTGAAGATAGGGCAGTGTTTGGAGACCCTTTGAGCAATCCTCCCGGTCGGAAAGACATATTAGATAGACTGAAAATTGGTGCGTTCGCGCCTGTGTCACCAAAAATTACACTTGCGAACGGTGTTGGCTGGTACCCCGAAGAAAAAAGTTTTCGAGATCACCGATGATCTCGGTCAAAAGCAGTATCGAAAGAACTTGGAATCTCGTGTGAGACTGGGAAGCAGTACATTGTGGTTTCGCAATCCGCCCCATTTTATATCTCTGACCTTGCCCGAAAAGCGGGATGCGATGAATGAAATAGATGCTGGCATAGACCACTTTTTGTAAGTACAAGACCGTTACATCCACAGCATCATTCGCAGTCTCGGTATTTGCTGACAATTTTTCCTTGCGTGTCCGTGCGTGCAGTACCACCCAAATATTGCGCCATTCCTAGCGCGACGATTCTTACAGCGCTTCGGCTTTTCCAATCCTTCTCCCCGCTTTATCAGAATCGTAGCATCTGCCTTTAGGTCAGGCCGATATACTGCAGCTGATGGTACTAGATTCGGTAGTGGTAGTTATGGTGACTTGAGCGCCATGGTGACATCCATCTTGTTAGACCGAGAAAGCCGTTCTCCAATCTTGGACTATGATCCAACGTTTGGTTCTGTGCTAGAGCCGTTCGGAAAGTTTGTGAAAGTATTAAGAGCGCTCGAGTGGCAAGCAGCCTTGGATGATCCACATATCCGTCTGCAGGCTGATCTTCAAGACTGGATTGGTCAAGAGGCGCATCGGTTGCCAAGCGTCTTCTCATTCTTCTTACCTGAATATACGCCTTCCGGGCCTTTGGGCAATGCTGGACTGGTATGTCCCGAATGCCAAGTAATGACTGGGCCAAAATCTTTGGCTATGATGAATGGCTTCGCTAGTTTGGTCAAATACGGATTAGATTCTGCCTACGGAGGTTTTGGCTTCGGAAGAGGTGGTGATGAAAACAAACGATCCCTTGGAAGTTTTTCGCAATATGCAACAGGTCGCTTGGCTTACGCACCGTCAACAGGGATGACTTCCGCGAACATAGTCCAGGAACTGTCGACCTTACTGACGGCAGGCCGTTTGTGGAAAGAAAAGGGCACGCAGCTGGTCCAAATATACGATGAAATCATGGCGACAACCAGCTCACGACAACGGAGTGTCATTTTGCTGCAACAAATCATGATTTCGACACCTGAATTCCAGACAAATACGATAGCAATCCCCAGTACCAGCAGTGCTCAAGGTGGCGGCGCACGAGTCCCCTCTTCGTTAACGGATTATAAGGCTGTGATATACGTATCGTTGAACGGCGGCTATGATTCTTTCAACTTGCTGGTGCCAAATCAGTGCACCGGCAAGAATGCAGCTGGTACTCCTGTCCATACCCAATACAACAAAGAGCGCGGTATGTTAGCTTTCAATGATAACGAACGTGCTTTGAAAATCCAAGTGAATGCAACCAAGAACGTCAAATGGCCACAGCCGTGCAGCGAATTTGTGATACATGACGAAATGAGATTGCTGAGACAGTTATATCAGAGCAACGAGCTGATCTTTTGGCAAATGCGGGCATGCTAGACGCCAAAGGCACTACACCCTCCAATTATCGTTCTACACGGATGCAGCTGTTTGCCCATAATGCGATGATTCGCGAAAATCAAGCTGTCGATGCACGAGCACAAGTTCCGGGCTCTGGTGTGCTGGGACGATTAGCGTCGCGACTGTCAAGTAAAGGTTTTACTACGAACTCGATTTCGATTGACAACCCTTCGCTTGTGACCGAGCCTGAACGCGGCCAAGTCCCTGCGCCATTGATTATCAGTCGGAATGGCGTATCTGTACTAGATCGCAGACCCTCGGCAGAAGCATCCGTCAACATGACAAAGTACATGGAAACAATCAATCGCTACAACCCAAATGAATACAGCTCCTTTTTGCCCAGACATGGTCGCAAAACCTAATGGACGGAGCTCGACAAGCAGACGAATGGAAGCGCTATTTAGACGGGGTTTCGCTCGGGAGTCATTGGCCCAGTTTGCTGCCAGATTACGGGTTGAAATTTGCTGTGATGTCAAAAGTCATTGCAAGCCGAGCGGAAAGGAAAATGAACCGTGAGTTCTTCTTTCTCGATTGGTCAGGCTGGGATCATCATGCCGACATGAAAGAAAATATCCGTCCTATGTTTCAGGATCTCAATGAAGGATTGAAATGGCTCGTGGACGAGCTAAAGTTGCAAGGTGCATGGCAGGATGTAGCGATCGTAATCAGCTCCGACTTTGGTCGAACAATAACCGGCAACAGTGGAAAAGGATCTGACCACGCTTGGGGTGGTAATTACTGGATTATGGGCGGTGGTGTGGACGGGGCAAAATTGTTGGCCAGTATCCCAGCGACTTGACCCGTGATGGTCCACTTAATATCGGTCGGGGTCGGCTTATCCCAACGACAAGCTGGGACGCTCTATGGAATGGTGTAGCGGAATGGATGGGAGCATCGGCCCCTGAAGACCTTGACTTTTGTCTTCCAAATCGAAACTCAGTAGACGGAGCCACCGCAAATGGCTTCACCCCACTGTTACGGGCAGGTGATTTGTTTCGTAGCGCATAAAGAAGGCGGAGAATAATAGTCCGCATAAATTGCAACATGCGACGTTTCTCATAAATATCAAAATAAAATGGCATTGTGAGCTGAGAATCATTACCAGTAGCGCCTTTTGTTTTAATTATTGTGGTGCCTTACTTCTCTCTAGATGCCGTAAACCTTAGCGTTCGTGAGGGAAAATCTGCGTTGCCGGCAGGCGCGCATAACAAACCATAGAAAAATTGTATAACCAGAAGTGTACACTCTACTTTATATACACACTTACTTACGCCTTAAATATAAATAGGTCGTTTTCAACCGCAAAAGTTAGAATAACTAAATAATTTGTAACACGCGAGCCGAGTTGTCGATTGCGTTGAAACAGCGATCGATTCCACAAAGCAAGATTCAAAACAAATCGCAGTCACCACAATTGTAACAATAGCATTACAGATATCGCTTATCAGAAATAAAACTATCAAACAATGGAGATCAACGAAGCGAACTTATTGAAGCTAAAGCAAGCAACTGGGGCGTTGTCTGCTCCGGCACCAGAACGCGCGTCATCACGCCGCTCGTCTTACTCGTCATATTGGATGCCTGCTTTTCAGAAGACGAAGAGGAGAAAAAACTGCGAAAAGAACTTGACGAAGAATGAACTGCTTGACGGTCGTGGTCGAGGAGAGTGGGTCATCCAGGATAGCTTTCGAAGCCAAAAGAGTAGCTTACGTGGAACGAACTGTACGATGGCCATGAAAACATCCGACCGCAGCGCTCCTTTGGCAACCACCTTGACAACGACGAAGACCAAACAATTCTCACTAAAAGCAGTCGTCCTACAACTATCCATATTCCTAAGGACGCGCTTCGAGAGCATCTGAATGATTCGGCTACCTACCATACCAAAAGACTCAGGCTTCTTCCAAGTCGTCAAACTCGAAAGTATCCAAGAACTCAAAAATTCAAAGACTTCGAAAGCCTCTCAAACATCGGGCAAGATGTCCAAAGCATCTACAAACTACTCCAAGTCGGCCTCTACTCAGCAAATCGCATTGTTTGGTGCCAACACCAAAACGGGGCACTGCTTTCTGCGCTTGGCACTTGACGCCGGTTACCGTGTTCGCACTATGGACTCGACGGATATTTCTCAGCCGTCCTTGCGTAAATACAAGTCAATGCAGCACGTATTGCATAATGCTACGTTTGTGGTATGCTTTTGCCCAGATATTCTCCCGGAGCTCTACCCTTTGATGAAACAACAGCATGGAATTCAAGTGTTTTTTATACCAGGTACGTCCTATTCGTCGGCCAAATTTTCTACATGAAGAGCACTTGCTCAAACGTGTCACTCACTCTTTCCTGTAGGCTTCCTCATTATGCACTGATGTGAGCGGTGAAATCCCTGTTCTTGCCATGGTGTTGAATGCAGTGTCCCAGGTCCGCCGAAGAAAGGATCTTCACAACGACGCCGTTCACTTTATCGGTCGGCAGCATGGGATGCTTGCCTCTCCGAAAGAGGACGACGATCGTTCGGAAGAAAAACTTCCCCACTTCTCTTTCATCATCACCCGCCCGACTGTGTTGCTACGAGATGGTCCGTCTTCCCGCAAATTAGCACCGTCACGATCTCAACCTGGACCCATGCCCATTTCTTACATTGACTTGGCCGAGTTCAGTTTGAATGCGTTGCGCAACGAGAAGATCTACAACACCTGTCCGTATGTAGTAGCGGATAGCTTCTAAATGAGCAATTGTTGCAATTGCGCGCGAGTTGACCTTGCAAAGCCTCATCATTCGACATGGAATGCATGCATGTTCAAAGCTGCCTCTATCATACACATTATTATACCGCAAGCGAAAAGAGTAGCAAATAAAAATATGAACATTCAAAACCACTCTTATATCAAACAAAACAAATTACGATAATTTTAGAATAGGAGCTCCACCGCGTCTCATAAAGGATGCTCGCTTAGGTACAAGTCACTACAACATCCTCGGTCAGTTTCGAGGCAGCGACTTGCACGTTGACAATCGTCCCAACCGACTTGGATACCTTGCAACTCTCCTCCACAGTCCCCTTGTTGGAAAAGCACGTTTCATCGAGCGGCGATGGCGGCACATTTCCCACGTCACCAAAGGCCATCCACAAGGACACGTCCCCACCTGCTAGCGCAGTCGTCTTGCACTCAATTTCCTGACCACTCGTCACGGAAACACAGTACTGTTTGACTTGACCAAACGCCAGATCAAACGAATCACTTGGCGTTCCTGTTGTCAAAGTCGCTCCACTGCACGCCGTTTTGCCATCAATCACGCACATGATTTGGACACGGTTGGCCCCACTGTCCGAGCTGGCGACATTGGCCACCAACGTGTCGGTCGTCGAAGTGACTACACATGCCAGACGACCGTTGTTCGGAGTCGCCAAACAGAGTTCCGTGCCGTCGGCGTCTCTCAGGGTCAAGGTCAATTTGGACAGATTGTTGCGACTGGTGACTTGGCAATGGACAATGGCTTCTGGTTCTGGGGCAGTGCTGTCCGCAATCAATCCGCTCAAACAAAAGTTTTGTGAGGTTCCTGGATCCAGATCCAAGCGACGACCACTAATGACACCGTTTTGCAATTGAATGCCCCGAATTCGGCGCACTTTTCCGGTCTTCGACTTCCATCACACGTCAGTCGGGAGAACAAGGAAAGAATTTGTGTGTCGCGGTCCGCGCTTTGGGCAGTGATGCTTTGCGCCAGCAAGATGCTGGCCGTGGTGACTGCGAAAAGAGCGCGATGCATTGTTGTTTTGACGGGTTGAATAAGAATAGAAGAAGGCGTGCAATGAAGGGAAGACTCAATCAGGACGCCTCTCTGGTTTTCGAATTGTGCCTCGCGGAAATTTGAATTTTATGTGACAACATGCCGAAGGCCACGAGATTGCGCTCGCTCAAGGCCCAAGGTCATAACCAATGTACAATAAAGTGTGGATCTTTTTGTCAATGGTCACACAGATGCACATAAAGTAGTGCTGGAGTCATTTTGCATCCACTGGTTATGGACTATTGTTCAAGAAGTACAGAGAATGACGTCGCATGTGTCGCATGAGACCTTGTTTTGCCTTGCGTTCTTTCCAGCTTCCCAGAACACACAACAAAAGAGGCGCAGCTAAACCTTGAAACAGCAAATACCTCTCATTCTTTCTTGTATTTTGATGTTCTTTCCTTTTCTTCTTAGAATGCTTCCATCATGAATCATCGAAATTCAATCATTTATTTATATCAATCATTCTTTGTATGCCTCTTGCTGCTGCACAACCGAGTGCAATCGCAATCAACAACAACTTGGCCTTTGCCTCTGGTTACCCTAAAATTCATTGCCATTGACGATGCTTTGAATTTGACCGAAACAGAAGTGTTCTTACAATCCACTCTGGAATTTCATCTCAAAAGCTCACTCGCACAGGAGCAAGACTTGTGGCAAATGGTCGAACTCGTCTTGCAAACACCGTATTTGAATCGAACCTTTCTCGGCAACGCGTCGGGCATTCCGGTTTCCTTGCTGCGGACCGACTGGAATGGTGTCGTGGAAATGGAATTGAAAGATGATACCATTGACACGGAACTATTGACGGCAGCCGATCGCAAGAATCAGGTGCGATGGGACGATAGCGTGTACGATGCATTGCAGGGCGATGCCTTGTTTGATTTGTTGCGGATTTGGGGCAATCATCCTGTTTTGCAAAATGTCATTGCCAAGGTGCAAGTCGAAGACTCGAACGGAACTGTCTTGGACGAAGCCAACATTGCCGACGCCTTTCCTCCTCCTTCGCCGCCACCCAAAAGGGTTTGTTCAACAAGCAAAGCATCATCATGACCGTCATTATCATGGCAATCATGATGGTCATTATGCTATTGTGCTGGCTGTACAAGAAACGACGCGCCAAGAAATTAGAAGAAACATTACGTCTCGAACGACGCGAAAAGTGGAACAAATTAAAGAACGCCGCGATCGAGAACGCGCGGAAAAGAAAGCCAAGGAATTGGCGCAACAACAACCCGGGACGGAAGAATGGATGGACGAAATGACGAAATCCTTGACAAGCATTGCGGTGCGGGATACTTCGCAACTGTCGAAACAGAGTTCGCTGGGTAAATTGAATCGGCAATCGAGTTTGCATCGTTCGGGGAATTGTTGCAAGGCAGTATGGACAATTTGTTTGCCATTCCAGAATCGGAAGAGCATTCTTCGCAATTTACGAGCCCCATGTCGAGCCCGTGTCGAGCCCGCGACGGCGGTCGGGGTTGTTTATAGAAAAAGATTGGGAAGAAGAGGACTTTGACGAGGAGGAAGATTACGACGAGGATGAGGATGACGACAAGGACGAATTTGTCTCGCACACGGTGTACTTGTAATTGGCTCCTATTCTATTATCATTCACTGGAGTACTAGTAGTAATTCTAAATTTTGACATTTGACACGAAGTGACTCCAGAAAAGAGACACCCCTTGCACTCTTTCTTACTAAGCATCCAATCCTTCGGCTTCCCACAAGTCTTGTAATATATCGACCATTTGCGGTAGCGGTACAGGTTGCGGAAAGAATCGTGGTTCCGCTTGTTGTGTATGCGTAAATATCACATCAATGATTTCGTCGACATTTAACGAAGACGCTTGACGCGCAGTCTTTTGTGATGATTGCTGCTTTTGGCACCAGTGTTGTCGATTGCTTTCCCACAGTTGCAGGCCTTTGTTTTGGAAGCGCGTTGGTTCGTCTGGATCATTGTTTGAGATATAAATTGTATTATTCTCTGTATTTCTCGTTGGTGAAGACATGCTGGTGATTATCAACAGTCAGTGTTTGGAGTATTAGTACCAGGTAAGCGCCCTGTTATTTGATTTTGTTGTTGCTGACTTCTCAAAAAAAGGCGAGCAAAAAAAGTCATCATCGTGCGTGTCGTCGGCGTCGAAAGGTGCGAGCTCCCGAGTCCCGTGTTAATCCGTGACTGGAGAGCCTGAAAAAAAACACGACAAAAGCGAACGAGCCATTTTACACATCGCATTTCAACAAAACAAATGACATTATTATTTTTGAACATCATAACAATGAGCTTCGACTAGTCTAACTAACGCGCCTTCGCACATTGATTAGAATTCCTTCGCTTATTTCATACATACAGACATACAGATATGACACGACAAAGAATAGATAATCCACGAAACAACGCGAAATGGCGGAGAATACGACGCTTCTGGCTGATTCTTCTTGTTTCAATGACTATTCCTTCCATCCTTCATTTAATATTGTGGGAAGCGTCGGAAGTAGATACTACCTGGTTCATTCTTTCATACAACGAAAATAACCATACACGATTCTGTCTACAGCATCCTCCCTTGCGCGCGGAGCATTCGAAATTGAAACGAAACACAACCATTCATGATAACAAGAATTACACACTGTTGCAACAACCAACGCCGCAACACTGCGGAACATTACGGCGTGCTTGGAACGTTCCAGTATCTCCATTGTCACCGCTAGCACTAGAATTACTCGACTGGCAGTCCAACTGCTCGATACCTTCCGCTACCTTTCATCTCGACAATTCATTTGGATTTGGGTCGCATCTGTACTTGTTCAGTCAAGCACTCTGCAATGCGATGGAAATGAATGCTAGAGTTCGGACAGTAGTTTTGAACGACGAACCGTGGTTGTGGTGGGACTCGTATCAATGTGCTCGGACTTCAGCAAACAACAACAGTTCACCGTGGGATTGCTATTTTCCGCGGACCGAGCCGTCGTGTCCCACATCTAATACAGCAAACAGAAATATCACCAATCCACGCAATCCCCGACTGCGGTGCCCGCGCCTCAAGAACAACGACACTGCCGTTCAGGAGTTTCGTCGAGCTACGCTCGAATACATGTTCCATTCGTTGTCACCACTGGTCTTTCAAGAAGCCTCCCGACAAGTTGGATTACTTTTTCCACAACGTCAAGCTCCGCCCGATTTGATTGCCGTTCACATTCGATGGGGCGACAAATTCTGGGAAATGGATTTGGTTCCCATGGCCGAATACATTGAAGCCGTCCAGAAAATGGTCGGGTCGTCAGATACGGCTCACATTTATTTGGCCACCGAAGATCCTCGGGCAGCACAAGAGTTTATTGCCATGACTCCTGCCCACTGGAATGTTTACGTCGACCGTACACTTATTGAACTGACGGCAGTCCGACCCACAAAAGGCAATCGTGCATCGTGGATGGCCAAGAATACACAAGGACGAGCGGGTCTCATGAACATGGCCAGTTGGTTGATTGCCTTGGAAGCGAATCGATTTGTCCTGACGACGGCTAGTAACTGGAGTCGCATTGTCAACGACTTGAGAAAAGCTGTAATTGATCGGCAGTGTGGAAATTGTACACAGCTTATTGATCTGCGTCCGGGTGTTTGGTGAGATCTGAGTTCGAACTAGTTTCTTGCTGGGTCGGAAACTGCCAAGCAGTATAAAGGAAGGTCATCATATTATGTAATTGAAAATTATTCAGCTAAAACTCCTAGTTTTGATCATTCCATCCACCCTAACGACGAAAGGCGGTCGTCTCATCGCGTTCGTAACTTCTGGGTGCAGGTGCGTTAGGGTTAAGGTCTCACTGTTTCTCATTTTCATCCCAAGCCTTAACCTTACTGTACCTACGAAATAAAAGATATTTCTCCTGCTGGTTTCATCGGAGCAACCATCGTCGCTTCGCTGCCGTTGAAGGATTTCGAGTTGATTGATTTACCATTTCATTCATTATTACTTCGTATCAACTTATCGATTACACATATCTTATCATATCATCATGAAATTACTTGCCCTTACGCTGCTATCGCTACTTGCCCCTTCAAGCCACGCATTTACCGCTCCCAAACACGCGAGCGGGAAGCGATCCGTGTCTCTTTATGCCGCCGATGAAGACAAGGCAGTTTCTATGGTGTCAGGAGAGGACCTAGAATTACTTTTGCAAAATATGGAACAACCTGTGGTGGTCGATGCTTATGCGACTTGGTGGTACGTGCAACTGCAACGATTTATAAGAATTTTCTCAATGTAGCGGCATTCCTCGAGTCGGCGATTCTCTTGTTCGTTCCCATGCCTCTTGATCAATTTTCACAAATAACTTTACCTCATACGTCTTTCTCTTTTCGCGCAGCGGGCCCTGTCTACTCATGGCTCCTGAATTCGAGCAAGCCGCACAAGAACTCAAAGGCAAGGTGAAATTCGTCAAACTCGATACGGATCAAGAGGAAGAAATGGCATCGCGATTGAATATCATGGGTTTACCGACATTATTGTTTTTAGACAAGTATCAAGATGATAAAAATCCGGATGCGCGTGCCGTGCTGAAAGGTCGTATTGAGGGTGCCATGCAAAAGAAAAGTATTCTGGATTTGGTGGAGCACTACTTTTTTGACGGACCAGCTCCTCAGTTGTTTTAATCAATCAAACAAGCAGCCTAAATTAATAGTCATTTGCTGGATCTGTAAATCACTTTATTTACTTTGTTCCTGCTGCAAGACCTCCATCGACTACCAAATTAATACCCGTCGTATAGCTCGACTCCGAACTCAACAAAAGGCAGTACTTTGCAAGACTTCTTCGACAGACCCAACTCGTTGCATCGGAACCGCATTGATCTTCGCTTCACCAACTTTCTCTGCCGTATCGGCATAATAAGGAGGTCCCAATTCGGCATGCAATGCGTTTTGCCGATCCCACATGAATCCTGGTCCGATCAACGCAGGCGAGATCGAGTTGACTCGAATTTGAAAGCGAGCCAACTCTTTTGCAGCATTTACCGTCATGGTTAATATAGCAGCCTTGCTACTCGCATAGGCTATCATTCCGGGTGTGCCACGCATACCGGCAACCGACGCTGTGTTCACAATGACACCGCACCCTTGAAGCTTCATCTGTCGAGCAATTGCTTGCAAGACGATAAACATTCCGGTGACGTTAATGTTCATGACATTTGCAAAATCGACCGGATCGTAGTCTAAGCAAGACTGAATCTTCCCTTGATAACCAGCATTGTTCCACAACAGATCGATTCTGTCGAATCGCTCTACAATACCTTCCACGACGGAAGCCACGTGATCGGCATTGGTCACATCGCAGACAAATCCTTTGGCATCGATTCCGTCAGTAAGTTCCGCAAAGGTCCCTTGCAATCCTTGTTCATTCTGATCAAGAGCAGCAATACGAGCGCCTCGTTCACCAAAGTAACGACAAGCGGCCCGTCCAAACTGTCCACCTGCCCCGGTGATCACAAGGACCTTGCCGACAAATCGTTGGTCTGTCGGAACTTGCGACATCGGTTCTTGACAAATTTTCTCCATGATCTATGCGCTTGAATAAGAAAAGGTTGAGAGAATGTTGCAGTAGGGGTTGTCAATAGGGGTTGTCAATATTTTCAGAGTTTTGTCGCACGAGTTTTTGTCCTCTCTGTGCTTACGTCATCTCCAATCTGATTGGCTGAAATCTGAAAAATCTTGGTGGGACAAAACTTCGTAGGACAAAAGTTGTGTCACCGATTTTCTTGTCCGAAGCGATTTCAGTTTTGTCCCTCACGTTTTTTATTTTTTCGGGGACCGCGATTCCATTTCAAAACCACCCACCATCCGCCATCAAACCTCCAAAAGTAGCATCACACAAAACATTTTTGTTGCAAATATGCCGCGTCTATCTTCGCCAACAACAGCTCAACGTTGATTCCAATCATCGAACAACGCTACTATGAGAGTCTTCTTCGTGTGTTAGAAGGGGAGTCTGACAGCGAGACGACATTGATTATTTGCTTGGCATGCTTTACAGAGAGGCATCACAACGGCGCTATTTCCAGCGAAGCGCAACAATATCGCTCTTCTCCTGTTGGACACAACTTCTTTCTTAATGATCTGGAGGAGCAGCGAACTCTCAACCGTGGTTGAATCCAGCTGAATTCGGAAGAAATACCGGGTTACAAGGGAGTCGTTCAACATGATTGTGAACAAGATCAAAGATGACCGAGTGTTCCAGCAATCAGATCGTGCTCGTGGGCCCACACAAGCGCCTGTGGAATACCAACTCATGGTGTTTCTTCATTATATTGGTTCGGAAGGAACGGCGGCATCAAACAATGACGACGCCGCCAAGTTTCATATTGGCGCAGGGACTGCGGAGTTGTTTTGCAAGCGTGTTGTAGCGGCACTATGCCGTCTCCGCCCGGAATATATTCAGTGGCCTGCGCGAAATGAACGAAAAGTCATCAAAGCGAGAATCAAGGAGAAGTGGGGAATGCCGAATTGCGTTGGAATGATTGATGGCACGCTTTTCCCACTCGCATTTGCTCCGCAGTGTGTGGATGCCCCTGACTATTCGGTCAAGCATCCTTACCGATAAGCAATCTCATAGTATGTGATGATAAACGATTGATTCGATTCTATACATCAGGGTGGCCAGGTTGCGACACGACAACCGTATCTTCGAACTGTGATCTGTTCGAAACCCGAATACGCATTTTGCACCGAATGAGTTCATTATCGGTGATTCTGCTTTTCTAACAAATGGTTTTCAATTACATCCTTTAAGAAGCCTCGAATGGTTTACTTGATCGGCACCAGGAACGCTTCAATACAATACTTGCCAAGCCGCTGCGTGATTTCGAGCACACGATTGGTATCCTCAAAGGACGATTCCTTGGTTGCGGCATATTCGCAAGAAGATAACTAAGAACTCAACAAGGAGCTTGCGAAGATTCTTGTCGTCATTATTGACGCATGTGTCGTTTTGCATAATTTATTGACAAAACGAGACGAACCCATCGAAGATGAATGGCTACTGGATGACGACGGTGGTGACTCGGCGACCACACACTCGATCGTTTGTATCGACCGATCCCGCCAGGAGCAGACGATGACGTCCGAAGAATTCAGCTACTGAATTTCTTCAAAGAAAACTTCCGTAAATGTATTCGTTTATATATTCCGTAAATAAAACTAACTTAGACCAAACAGCCTTTATTCCTTGTTGTACTTTTCCTTTTCTTCCTCCGGAAAGATCACAATCATCGCCGGAACCATTGCAGCTATCTGGGCATAAGTGTATTTCTTACGGAGTTCTTGCATCTTTTCAATCATTTCCAAACGATACTGAAGCTCCTTCATCTCGTAGTCCTTCTGGCGAGGCAAGCGTTTCCCACTTTTCCTTTTCCTTCGACTCATTCATCTTCTCTCGCATCAGAAGGTTCTCTTGCCTCTTTAGCTCAAGCTCTTCCAGCTTGATCTTGGTGTCAATGCCAAGGGTTTGTCTCTTTGCCTGGCGGATTTGGGCAGCCTCGTCGGCAAATCTGTCAGCAAGGCTTACACTGGCTGTAGATCTCTTCTTCTTAGATGAACGTCCACTACGCCCACTACGTCCACTAGTTCCTCCAACACTTGACTCACATCCGAGTCTGAATCAGGTGCACCAGCGCAGAGCCATATTACTAAGTCTCCCAATAGGTGATCCCAACGATCCCGACGGTACATCTCCCTCGACTTCTTCACTGTCTTTGTCGTCGTGCCGGTGTCATCATCGCGATTTGGGACAACGAGGGACTCCTCTCCAGCTTCATCGTCCTCATCGTCTTCGCTTCCACTTTCAATTGCATCACCGGTTGCGGTGAACAAACTTTCTGTAGTGACCTTCGGATTACCCATCGCTCTCTCACGAAGAAGGGCTCAAGTTCGCTAAACGACTTGCACTTCTTCTTTATCGTTTGCCAGAACGACGCTTGTTCCGCACTCGATCCGTACATGAGTCCAGCTCCTGTTTCTGAACGTTCCCAGTCAACGCCGCCGTCATCTGCTGCTCGAGCTTTGCATTTTCTTTCGAACATCAGCTTTCGTTCTGGGCTTGAAAACTCCTACCTCATTAATTGACGGCGATGAGATTGTGGTAGTAATCCTTTGTCTTGCCGTAGTTCTTGTGCCCTCGATACTTCGTAATTGTCACCCTCGGTGATCCATTCGATAAGAATGGCTTGAAGTATTCGGATCATGGGGCCCTCCTTTCCATCATCGTCCCAGTTGGAACGGTTACCAGTCATGCCAAGTTTTTTATACTCGTCGTAGCATTTCTTCTTGCAAACTATGACTTCGTCGCCGTCATGGTCCGTTAGTGGCTCAAGGTTATTTTGGTGGAGAATCTTCCGAACAAAACAATCCTCATGAATACTGCGGTTACAAATCGGGCAATCAAGAAGCAGATAACTCTCTCCTGTCTTGCAACCACGAATGCAGCAACGTTTTCAGTCATGGCAGTAGTGAAGCAGCTGCAGCGGTGAGAGCCATTACCAGTTGTGGCAGCGGCTCCTCTGCTCGGAGGACGGGAGCTAGAGGAGGACGGGGAGCTAGAGGAGGAGCTGCTGCTCGTTATGAGTAGGATCCGGAGGAGGAGGAAGAGAAAGGTTTCACGGCGACCAGCGAGAGCGGCTGCTCTAATCATTTGAGCAGCCGACATTTGAGGTGTCGGAGGAGGAGCTGCTTCGTATACAGTAGGAACCGGAGGAGGAGCTGCTGCTTGTTATGAGTAGGATCCGAAGGAGGAGGAAGAGGAAAGGTTTCACGGCGACCAGCGAGAGCGGCTGCTGTAATCATTTGAGCAGCCGACATTCGAGGTGTTCCTGTCCGATGAGATGCAGGTAGTTCTTGTTCTGACATCGTTGAAATAAGAGATATTCCAGATTCAAATGTGAGTTGCTCTGCTTTGCTGTATGAACAAAAAAACGAGAGTTGCCGACGGTGTTTTTTCAGGAAAAACAGCGCCACCGCGGTGTTTTTTGGTGGGGAAAACGACACCAAGGAACTTGGAATGCTACAAATTGAAAAAATCGATCGGCTGTTTTTACGAAAAATTCGGTGACTGGGGTTGTCAGAGTTTCTCGAAATGAGGTTCAAAACAGTTCAAAATACCTGATACTATTGGCTCGTGGTGACGTAAGCAGAAAGAGCGTTTCCGTCGGACAAAACTCCGTGCGACAACATTTTCAAAATATTGACAACCCCTAGTGATCAAGAGTGTTTTGTTGGCATTCGCCAAAATGTGTCATTCTTTATTGCCGGTGTGACGTCAAGGATGGAATCCGGTAACCCTGTGACAGACTGAAATTTCAGTAAATCTGGAATCCAACTTCTACACTCGACACGATACTGGTCAGGATTGTTGAAGTTGGCATCGCTGAAAATCCACGCAGCTGCGAAATTCCTCCGCCTGGACAGAAAAAAAGAGAATGCACCATCTGCTACATTCTGTACAACGGCTCTAAGGCACTTGGACAGTATGTACAATCTGTACTTCGTATCAATGCAGATGATGAAACGGCCGCGGAGTGGCGGGTCACCGGTCATTGCGGCAATCAATTCGATTGTATCGACTCCGCAGTCGTTTTCCGTCTAGTCTCGTTCAATCGCTTGGACACATTCCACGTAAGTAAGCATATTCCGCGTTCTCTTTTGGTATACAAATCACTTATGCGTGTACCGTGTTCGTGAACCGCGAAATGATGTTGACAACGACGACCAGTTCTCTGTTCTCTGTTCTTCATCGAAAAGCCCAAAATTCGACGTCAAGGATCATTTGATCGCTGTTGTGAAGATTGATTGACTACCATCATAATACTCCGTAATCTTTTCTAAATAGAACAACAATCATGACTACAACATCTGTAAACAACAGCACCGCAAGTGGGTGGGAAGATCAAATGGGCAGTGATGTCGAGCAACTCTTCTTTGTCACAAGCTACAGGTAAGTCAAATCAAACGCGAGGGTGCCTTGTTTGTTCTCTCGACTGATGTTCTAACTCTTTCTCGTTGCAGTGACTTTGATCGCCTCGCCCACGGTCCCCGCGGAAATCCCGCCAAGAAACCCATCTATGTGTATCGATTCCACTCGAACGACGGAAGTCTTGTGCTTCTCAATATTCAAGGAGACGCCAGCGAGGTCGTGAATCCTGCCTTTTCTCGCTATCACCCACGTCTCAATGTCGTCTACACCTGCACGGAAGACATTGAGAACAACGGAAAGATTTTTGCGTACCAGGTCGGAGAACACGGAGAACTGACGCAAATGGGCGAGCCGGTGGATGCCGGCGGCACTAGCACATGCTATCTGACCATCGACAAGGCGTGCAAGCATATGCTTTGCGTCAACTATTGGAATAGTACTCTCTGCGTCGTTCCTCTTGACCCCGAAACGGGCGCCTTTACTGGACCTATTCAAAGCATGTACGACCCCAAGGGAGGTAAAGAAATGGTCGCCTCGGGACGCGTCAAAGGAGGAGTCAATCACTCGAACAACGACGGGTCGACGATTCGCATGCGTCAAGCGGATCCTCACTCGCATGCCCTTGTCCTTGATCCGTTTGTCGGGTGCGTTGCTTACGTGCCTGATCTCGGAAAGGATTTGGTGCGTGAGTTTTTACGACCCTGTCCTGGGAAACATTGAATTGGAGTTGAACGTTTTGCCCTCGGGTATGTGCACAGGCATGCCGGATGGCCCTCGCTACTTGGAATTTCATCCGAAATACCCGATCTGTTATGTGATTAACGAGCTGAGCTCGACCATTGCGGTATTTGAGGTCGATCGCGCTCTGCTGCACGAGCTGAAAGAGGCGTCCGCCCGCGGCGAAGACATGTCGAGGTTCAAAGGCAGATCATCCCTTCGACTCATCCAGTCCATCAAAACACTTCCTTCTGCTTTTCCCACGGAAATGAACACTTGCGGTCGTATCTGCGTTCATAAGAGCGGCCGTTTCGTGGTGGTCAGTAACCGAGGACATCAGTCCATTGCGATCTTTCGCGTCAAAACAAAATCTCCCAACACGGGTGAATTGAGTGCTGTCGGATATTTTCACACGCGCGGCGAAACTCCCCGACACTTTCAATTCGATGCGAGCGGACAGTATTTGTTGGTGGCCAACCAAGATACCGATTCTTTGACTGTATTTCACTTCAACTTGAGCAGCGGTGAAATCCGCTACACGGGCAATGAATACCGTGTTCCATCTCCCAATTTTGTCTGCTGCTGCCCCAGCTACTCGGACAGTGAGCCAGAAATGTTGGTGAATACATCTTCTTCTGTGATGCACAAACAAATTTCTGGGATCAGCAATGACTTGAGCGACTCGGAGAGTTCCTGTGTCTCCAAAGAACAAGACAACAAGGAAAGCAATTTAGCAAAAGCATTAGAAAATGCGCAACGAGAAATTGCTTATCTCAAGCAGCAGTTGTTAATGCAACAAGACAAATCCACCATGGATGTTTCTGCAATGATCCATCATTAGGGCTTTTAGAAAATCAAGCAATCTGTCCATTCGATGAGGTGTCAGCAATATTCTCGCCTCGATTCTTTTAGTTTAGAATTCCTCATAATTCAAGTTAGATTCAACATGTATGTTATTTTAGATCTGCTTAGTTTCGGTCGGGACTAGTAGACGGATTGATGATGATGTTGACGGTTGCTGAATTCTTAATTCTGACAGCGTCACTTTCTTGGACAGTCGCGCTATAAGTGCGCGTGCGGACGAGATTCAAGAAATTATATAAATTTGGACAACCATGTTTGTTGTCGTCGTCAGCATTACAGAATAGCATTTGTCTTTAATAAATCTGCATTGTCGTCCATAGCTAAAAATACTGCCGCAGGTCCTTCTTCGTAAATTCTTTAAAAAAAAGAAAGAAATGAAAGCATTTACAGGGGCTGTTCTAAGTCTGCTAGCGCTGCCGCAATGCAGTTCGTTTACTCCGTCGTCTATTCGACTCCCCTCAAAGTCACACAACTCCCATGAAGTAGTACTGCACATGGCAAAGAGCAAAAGTCTCGGCAAGCAAGCCGATTTGCGGCGCAAAATGGAACTGGCCAAGCAACAGAAGGAAGAAGAAACTGCGCAATCGGGCGTCACACTCGAACTCTCGGATCAAGAAATCAAGGAAAGGAATGATCGATTGCGGTTTCAGGAATTGCTCCAGAAAGAAGCGGGGAATGTATTCAATGATTACGGTTTGGACAGTTACCTCAGCAAGCAGCAAGAAGAGGAAGAAATCACTGCTGCGCGTAAGTCGTGAAACAAGCGTGTTTGATTCTAGTTCGATTGATCTTTTGTGTAAAACTAACATATTTAATCTCCTTCTTCTTTCCAGGAAAGGGTGTTGATCGCATTTTCGAAGGAGATCCAGCACCCACCGAATGCTTTGAGGATTTAGTGTCGGTTCAAACTGGTTTCGCCATTGGTGTTCCGGGAAAAAAGCAATTGGTTCCTTGGCTCAGTGACAAGGGCAACCCATCGGACTATCTTATCATCGTTTCCGATCCTAGGCCTCAATCTTCCGAACTACAAGAAACCGTAAAACAGTTCCAATCCGACTTGCCAGAGGATATGAAAAAAACGACTCATTGTGATCAATGCCGATACACCTTCCGAAAACAAACGGTGGCTCAAAAAAGACAGGTCTGGATGTTCGTTTGTATTTTCGGACGAGAAACTGTCCTGGATGCGAGCTACACTGCATTGGGTGAGAAGCGATGGAGTATGACAATGTTCATTATTGCCAAGGAACAAGTTCAAAAGCTTGCTCGAGAGATGGACCAATATGGGGCATCCACAGCCATTCGGAATGCTGTTAAGACTCTCGATGACCGATAACTGGACGCATCAAACAGTTGAATTTACACGCACAACTTAAATTAATTATTATCAAGTAAGGTCGCAACAACCATTTTCATAAGATGGATGCTTTGCTGAGCTATATCCACGGCCACCATGTACTGCATTACAGACCAGCTGTCGGCATTTCGGTCAGAAATGCATCCCGGATATCGTTCTGAGTCGACCCGCAAAGCTGTTGCAGGGGCAACAGTGCAAATGCGTTTTCAATCTCCATTCCCACCTCATCAATTCCAATCAGAACATACGCTCCCAAAGTCGTGGTCAGCGCCACAGTGATGGTAGGAAGGCCAGATGCAATCAATGACATGGGCGTTACCAGAAGCCAAGTCGTGAGAACACGGCTCAGATGGCGACTATAAGTAGGAGGAATCGGGCTCGTAAAGATTCGTTGACAAGCTCCATAAACCGTCTCCAACTCGCGGATACGCTCCTCGATCATCAGACCAACACCCGCATCGGCAAACGGAGATTGATTCAAAGCGATACTACACAACTGCCTCAGACGCGACGTCAATGCAACGGGAAGTTTATTTTGTGCCACGGCCCATTTGTAGTCCTCGGAGGATTCTCCGAGCATGATTTTCAAAACTTCGTAATCTCTCGACACTTTCTCCTCGAAGAGCAACTTTCACTACCCAAGGAAAGGCGGCCATGTGACGGATCGCCAATGTGCACGCATAGGGATTGGTGTCAAAGAGATATATTTTCAAGATATTGGCGAGGCCTCGAGCATGTAAAACCTGTTTAGTATGGTGAGACAATGAATGCATCGATATTATGAGATCGTTTTGCGCGATTCTTCGTACCATGCGACCGAATTGTAGACGCGATTCGAGCAATCGCGTCATGCTCGCGTTGGCTCTTAATGTCAACAAAAGCGCCAAGGGTGCTGACAGGATCGACAAGACAGAAGTGGAGCCCAGCCCCGTCAAGACAGTCCCCGTCCATCCAAAATGCCGACACAAGATACACAATACGGTGGCATAAGTCGTGGCAATCAGCACAGCCGGCAAGATGACACGCGCTGTACTACTCGACCACCATCGCAGTACATGTCGGGCATAACGGATATGCGGTGGCCTCGAATGTGCCTGCCAAGTACTGTGCGTCCAAAGGCGTGTGTAGCTTGAACCTGCCGACACGAGAACAGGTGACATGGAGTCGTCTGCCAATGGGGATGGAGGCCTCGCTTCAGAAAGGCGTGCAAAATCGCGAGCCAGATCCTCGAGTAATTGCTTTTTGCTTGGTTTAACAAATAGATTCGATCCGTTTTCCGAGTTGATTGTCTTGTCTTCTGCTGTAGACGACAAGTGAGGCCATCGCCGAGTTCTGGAGTCTTTCTCGATAATGGACCTCGGTAGGAAAGCGATAGTTGGCGCATAACCAAGGACGGTATCGAACCAAAGGCAGCAAGCCCAAAGAAAGATATATTTTGATTTCATTGACTAGGTTTGGGATGAGAGAAAAGAAGTACTTCGTTCATATTGTTCATTCTCTTTTTTCTTTTACGTGACGGCGTTTTCGCAAATTCCGATGGATTTGAATGAAGTTGCCATTCGTGACCGGAATGTACCGGTAGCCATCATGATGAACGATGACGATGAGGGTGCGAGTTACTCAATCGTCTCGTCCAGGAATGAGCTAAAGCCTAGAGGGGTTTACGAAAAGTGCCACGACCTATAACAATGACCTACAATGGTTATCCTGATCAGCTAAAGACCCTGCGTAATATGCACATGATCTAACACCAACTCGTTGTCACTGAGAGCCAGCCGACAATCAAGGCAGGGATCACGAGCGATCCAATCACTGACGCACTAGAGCTTGCAGGCTGGCTTGCCGGGGTCCCCGGTCCATCGACCGGATCTTCTGGTGACCCTGCCGGCGTTGGTTCATCGGACGGAGCCTCGTTACCAATATTCAATCCTTCACAGCCGGGAACAGTCGCATCACCGATACCAAATCCGTAAGCACTACACGCCAAATCCGGATACGTGGTTCCCATTTCTTGTACCATGGCTTCCAATTCAGCGCACTCTTCGGCGGAATTTCCGCTTTTCAATTCGTCGCAAAGTCGAATGCGCACCGTACTTTGTTCCAATTGCTGATTAACACGATTCTGGTTCTCCAATGTTTCACAGACTTGATCCATTTCCGATTCCCTGGTGCACCAGCTTCAAAATACGACTTCATTCCATTCCAGCAGTCCAGTGGTGATTCTTCGCAATTGTACGACGTTCCGTCGATGGTAATCGTTGCTTTCAGTTTGGGAATGTTGTTGTTGGATTCGTCTTGTTCAAAAAAGAATCCTTCTGCAGCCCCAAGCCCAGAGCGCTGTGCATAAAAGTGTTTGAGAGAGAGTGAGAGTGATGTACACATTTGAATGCGTTTCGTTCGAGTGAGAGGATCGCACACTGTAAGCGCTCGATGAATGTACTTACGCATCGGACGTTGTTAATTCGCCAAAGCGGAAAGCATTGACAAAGGCATTCGGATAAGCGCAAATAGCATCAACGTCTTGTTGCGCTACTTTGATTTGATACACATCCAGGCAGTCCTGACTAGCGCGTGGCCAAGCGACCGTGTCACCGCCGATCTGACCGTAGTCTTTGCAGTCGCTGGCGTCGTCGGCTGTATAAAACACGCGTCGCATTGAGCGGATGCTCGAGATGCGAGTAAACTGAGTGCTAACGGGAGGAAACGAAGCGATCTCATGGTTCGTTAAAATGCGGTGAATCGTTTTATTCTCTTTTATGCTTTTACAATGCCAATAAAGGAAATAATTGAAAAGGAAGTGACCGAAGCGCAAAAGTATCTCCGGACAAAACGAGACTGGTACAGTAATTGGTATAGTAGAAACGGTACTGACGCCTGGCACAGATTTGAATTTGAATCCGGCATGCTCAAGTCGTGCTGGGACTTTTGGATGATTTTGGGAGGAAATAAGGTGCTTCCAGCTTCCAACCTCGCATGCTAGACTACCCTATCGCTAGATGAATCGATGAAGAATTGAGAAAGGAAAAGTACCGTCCATAATATAAGCCTTCAAAATCAGCGTATCAAAGCCAAGTTACATGGGAAAAGAAGAAAATTTGAGCACGATTCTAGCTTCGATACAAATGAAGCCCGTCTCTTCTCGGGAACGGCATGCTCCTGTCACTTGATGCTCTTGGCAGATAGGCCGTCCAAGGCCGAATATGATGCATAATTTTTATGGAGTCCACCACACTTGTAAGCTTAATGAATAACGAATGATAGTGCGTTTGACAGTATTTCCGATTCAAATGTCTCACAATCGCGTTTGCGGGTTCCGCTCATGACATTGCCGAAAAGCCTGCCATTGTGCTGCACAGGGAACAATCTGTCCCTGATGTTCCTTCATACATACGGTGACTTGTTCGTAGACGTCGGCACAAACACCCGTGGCCGGAGAAACGGACGCTTCCTCGACTTGCTTTTGCGTGCTCTTGGCGCAGTCGACGCATATTTTGTTTTCTGTCATTGATTCTAGTTCTTTAACAATGATTTTATTGCAAGAGATGTTGAGGTAGTAGGTATTTGAGTGAAGGAGCGTTTGCCTCGCAAAAGTAGACTAGACTAGAGCACGACAGACAACAAAAGAATGAATGGCGAGCTAACGGGGACGGACGCACGAAATACAACTGGTACCGGACCGACAATCAGAAAACATCCGAGGAACAGTTAAGGCTGAAGTTAGTGCGTGTGCGATATTCTTCGTGTTCGCTGCATCAACTCTTTCGTACACTTGACATCACTGTCCGCGTTGAAGCCTTCTGCTCTTCCTTTTCTTCGCGATCATCTTCTGCAAAATCTTTGATGGCAAAACACACCTCACTTCATAAACTTCTGTCAAAGAAAACCATCATCATCACCATGACAAAGATATTTCTCTACTCCTTTTGCTCGCCTTGCCGACTGCAACGACTGCTTTTACCATTCCGCCGCAGGTGGGCATTCAAAACAACCGCACGTTTCGCCGCCGTAGCCGACGGCTACTATCGTCGAACACTCGAGCAAGCTCGCCAAGTCGCTTTCGCCCCGACCACTTCTCCCGAAGAAGCTCGCAAATACTTGTTTGAAGTACTTCACCTCCAAACAGGATGCGCCACTGGCTTACTCGAGGACGAAGGCGTCTGTGACAATGTTTTAGAAATGGCCGACATGGTGGCTCATTTGCGTGTCAAGGCAAATGAACGAGGACGAGAAGCAGCTCTCTTGGCATCCTTGTTGATGAGTGCGTCCACTATTACTCTTCTTGCATGGATAATGGGAGGCGGTGATATCCATGCATTACCCTTTAGTCCCCAGGAATGGATGTGGGCCGCCCGGGATGGTTATCTCCCTACTTTGATGCAACAAAATTTCAAATATGGAGGCTTTCTCGTAGACGATCCTAGTGTCACTGCTGTTCAGCCTTTCTTGTTGGAGGAATGGGCATGGTCAATTCGCGATGGGTATTTTCCCACGATGGTGGCAGACTGGTTCCGAAATGGAGGTCTGTAAACCGGAAGCTGGTGTTGATATTGTTGCGGAAGCAACCCTTTAATAGATGATACATAAAACACAATATCAATATTTCTTCTTGCTCGTTGCTAGAGAGATAGCAAGATAATAGTCTATGCTTGAGAGAGCCATGATCGTTTTGTGGGGAAACAGGCCTCCTCTCTCGACAATCATTTGGTATTTGGTTGGGGTTTTTGCTCGTCCCGCGCTTTTGCGCGACAGGGGCGGTACTGGAGGTACAATGCTACGTATAGTCGCAGTACCGGTGGTGGTCATTCATGGGTTTGGAATTACGATCTCCACTGTTTGCTTCGTCTGTCTACTGCTTATGTTACATTGGGGAGAAGGGAATGACCGAAAACAAAATAATGACTCCTCTCCGCGCTCGGAGCAACATTCGATGGCTTCCATAAAACGCGATTGTTGCCTCATCATCTGCATCATTCTCAATTGGTTCAAGAGATAATTGCTTACGAACAGCACTAGCCAAGTATATTTGAAAAGGAAAGGGAAGCACGCTGATATTAGAGGCCAAAGCGCCGTTAACGAAACTTTCTCAGAAATCAAAATGAGACCCGAACAAGCAATTTCCAATTTGAACGATCTCAAGGGATCGAGCGACGACGATGACGGCGTGTTTCCCTCGTTTCTAGCGGACATTCCTTTGCCACCGCCTCTTCCCAATGACGAATCCGAAGCCGCGCACGATCAGCTGCCGAATGTAGAAGAATACAAAGCACAAGTCGGTCCTACATCCTCTAACAATCGCTGTTTGAGAATGTGTCTCATTACTGCCTTGTTTGTGGTGGCGATTGTTGTCTCTCTACCAGTCGGAATCATGGTGGGAATGGACGAAGAAGCTACTATCGAAGAAGACATTCGAGAGCGTTACCCGACAGCACCCACTGTCGCCACGCCGGTGGCCCCGCCCGTCTCTGCCCCAGTGGACAATGGAGTGCCGATGATCCCCACCATGAGTCCAGAATTTGCCTCAAGAAAATACGACATTGAAGAAATGATTGCGACACAGAAATGGTCTGATGCTTATTCCTTGACGACGCCAGAGACACCCCAAAACAGAGCCGCGGCATTCATGGCCGAAGATGAACGACAATTAGCCATTCAACCGACACAAGAGTTCAAAGAGCGGTATGCACTGGCAGTCTTGTATTACGCGTGGAATGGTGATGATTGGCGTGATAATTTGTTTTGGATGAAGTATCACCACCATTGCGATTGGATGGCGTCCCTCCAAAACGATGAAGGTGAACCCGTGTCCGTCGGAGTGGTTTGTGCAATCGATGAAACGGTCACTTCCATTTATTTGGCGGGGAATGAAATGCGAGGTACCATTCCTCCCGAAATTGCACTCTTGACAAATCTACTGGTCCTTGATCTCTGGTGCCACGTATTTGGAGTCGGGGAAGACGGCATCCCATGGGAAGCACTGTCGCAACTCACCAAACTCACGTCGCTCAATTTGGCATCCAACAACTTTACTGGCTTTATTGACCCTCGATTGAATGCACTGAAAGAGCTGTCTACTCTAAATTTGTCCAACAACCGCTTCAATGGAATCATCCCAACGACGATTGCTGCGAATATGCGAGAATTATCGTTTCTAAATTTGGAGAAAAACCAATTGGAAGGACGCTGGATCCGTTGCAAGACTGTGTTGCAGTGGCCATTCTTCTGGGAGGAAATAACATCACAGGATCTCTCAAGGATGAAATCTTTTCCTCGTGGCCGAGACTGGAAACCCTGGATTTGTCGGACAACCTTCTCGAAGGGAATTTGCCCTCGAGATTTGTTTGCCGTGGAGACACTAACGGTGTTGGATCTTCACGGGAACCAACTTTCTGGACCCTTCCGGATCTGATTTCGACCAGCTCAAGCATTGTATTCTTGGCACTGCAAGAGAATCAATTGTCGGGAACCATTGGTGACAAGTACCGCTACATGACGGGTTTGCAGCATCTGGATCTGTCTTCCAATAAATTTGAAGGCCCATTACCTACCGATTTCACAATGCTTCCCGACCTGCGTTACTTATTTCTGGCGTTCAACGAAAACCTCACTCGAGGCCCGATTCCGGCATCGTATGGTGACTTGATGAACCTCGTCGATTTGTCTCTTCAAGGAACAAATCGCAATGACACGATTCCAACAGAACTGGGTCAACTGAACCTACTGCATCTGCTAGATCTGGGCGATAACGATTTATCTGGTCCGATCCCGCCTGAACTTTCCGGTATGGAACATTTACAGTTCTTACTACTCAAAGACAACAAGTTAACAGGGGAGATTCCTGCCAGTCTGGTAGACTTGACAAGACTTCAAATTGTAGTGATCAACGACAATGCGTTCTCCGGATCGACCAACGCGCTGTGTCAAGGAAGCAATGCGTTCTCTGTCGCATTTATGGACTTTATTGTTTCCGATTGTGGAAACTTGTCGTGTGAGTGTTGCGAGTGCTGTGACACGGAAGAGGGCAAATTGAGTTCCGAGTGCGTCACGCCCGTCTGGTTCAGTGACGTTGATCCAGTGTACTCGCCCTTCTATCGGTACCAACGAGGATTCTATGCTTTTCAAAATTCCGAAGTCCAGTACCCATCTTTACTGAACACGGACACGCCCATTTGGATCGATGATCCGGGTGCGCCCGTCGATATTGACGGCGATGGCATTTGAATGCCGGAGACTCTGATGGACGGAGATGGCATTGAGAACACTGTCGATGGAGATCGAGACGGAGATGGGACGCCGAATTTCCAGGATGAATTTGAAAATGATCCCTTGGAGAATGGAGACGCGGATGGTGATGGAATCGGCGACAATGCAGATGGGGATGCGAATGACGCCACTGTTGGTGACTCTGACGGAGACGGGATTGGAGACAACGCAGATGGAGCACCCGAAGACGCAAGCAAGGGTGATTCTGACGGAGATGGTGTAGGTGACTTAGTCGACGAATTCCCGGACGACCCAACGCAATACGACACCGATCCCGGTGACGACGCTGGTGGTGCGCGACAATAAGACTGAAAGCCGATTGCATAATAGTAATATAAAAGTATTTTTGAACTACCCAATCGGTTCATCTGCATGAATGCAATTTGAAAAGACAACTTTATTATTTCACAAATAAAACACCTTAACTGCGGGAGTCGTTGTTTCCCGCTCAAGGATAGGGGTACCGAAGCGACCACGTCAGTGGCTTGCGCCAACCAACGATTACTGGAACGACGCGCAGTGCATAGTGGAAAAGAATATTATTTACGAGACCAGTCCCCAGTACTGTTAAACAAGAAACTAGTTGTTACCGTTGCACAACACTGACCGAATTTTTGGAAGAGAAGAGGCCTACCGGTATTGGAAACTGCACAAAACAGAATTACGAGAACAATTCTCACAAAAGTTCGAAGAATCTTGCCGTCCAGAATAATCATTTCGAATCACTTGAAGTTATACATACTTTTTATTCCTTTACTACAAACACTTTCTCTTTATAAATACAAGAAATCACAAAGAATGATCTCCTCCGCTATTGATTCAACTACTGCCGCTTCCAGCCGCCCCGTCTTATCCGACGCCGTCCACTCCCCAAAATGCCACGCCGACACGAAACTGTTTACCATCCTGTCATTAGTTCCATGGTCAAGCCCAACACGATGAAGAATTGCTTGCAAGTCAGAGATATGCATTCGAGATGCGAAGCCTTGAGTAGCAGTAACTACGGAAGCGAAGAAACGTTTGTTTGCCGGACAGCCAAGCGCTACAATGACCTGTGCTCGCAAGGATACGAATTATGAACGCTCATTGACCCCGAAAGTGCACAAAGAATGCTTCCCTATCTGTTTAAGTGAAGTTTTCTGAATTTTACGTGTGATTAACTGAATCTAAAAGGTGGAACTGGTTATAACAGCTCGTATAACTTGCAGCTTAAGCCGTTATCCAAATTGCGTTCTACAATCGTTCTTCTCTTCGTGCATGTACTTGGTATTTCGAATTATACAGGACTACTCTCGTTTTTGCTTCATTCTCTATCCTAGCTACTAGTCGGCTGTAGTTTGTGCGATCAAAATTGAGATGTTTTAACCTACAATTTAATTAGTATCAATGAACAAAGTCCTAGCTATAAACCAAACCATGTCGGTCCCTTGCAGCCTCTCTCACGACCCCGCAATCGACAATTCTTCTTCCGAAGCAACGCTGTGCTCTTCCGCCACAACGCTACCCTCATCTTTCGAGCCGCATGCTAAATCACGCATCGCGACCAATCGGCGTTCAATGTCCAAAATCACATCGGGAAGGTACGTTTCTCGGCGATCCGTTGATGCGTCGCTGCTGCATTGTTCAATCCAAACAAGGCTTTCGCGTGTTTTCTTCACCAACGAGTGCTTCTCGGACAAGACGCATTCTTGCACCAACAGCACTTCTTCAAGCTCGACGGCCGCGGCTTCGTACTCGCCTTCCAACAATTTGATGGATGCCAAATTACTTTGCGTCGAAGCAATTCCCAAGAGTTGCACTTGCGACAACCCCAAGTTCTCTGGCGGAGTGCTCTTCAATATCAGGCGCTGGATTTTGAGGGCCTCTTCAAACGCGGCTGTCGCAACTTCGAGCTCGTCCAATTCATACAGAGCACAACCAATGTTGTTGAGAATCTTGGCGACTTTGGGATGTACACTACCGTAAATCTCACGCCGAATTTTCAGTGACTCTCGAAAGGCAAACAGAGCTTTTCGATGCCCTTTCATTTCAAGTGAGCCACTCCCAACTGCGCCAAGCTCACGGCAACGTCGGCATGGAATTCTCCCAACGTCGCTTTCCGAATCCGAATGGCCTCCTTGTACGACTGCACCGCTTCGTCATAATTCCGCATGCGCGCATGAACAATGCCAATGTTGTGATGTGCCGTTCCTACACGAAAATGATCCTCTCCGTATCGAGTCAATTGTCCTCGCAAAATTTCTTCAAACACTTCGAGAGCTTCTTCGAATTCTCCTTGATCCAAATGTTCCGTTGCCATGTCATGAATGGCTTGCAAGTTCTTCTCGACTTCCAAAATTGACCTTTGTCGATATCCACCGGACCTGTTTTCGATTTGCTGACCGATTGAGAAGTGGGCAATGCGTCGTTGCATTCTTCTTCTTCTTCTTGATAAAATCGTGGCACTTCCGCATCCAAATAATTCGTCATGGAAAATCGAATTTCGTCAAGACATGATGATTCATCATTCTTATTATTATTATTTGTCTCGTCGTCGTCCGTAATGGATGCCGTATCGGGTGTATTCTGTGCGTCGTCGTGAAACGAAAGAAACTCGGATGCTCGTTTGCTCGGCTTGGGAGGCCTGCGTGCAATGCGCAAATCCACACGGCGATTGTCTTCGGTGGCCTCCAGACTCGGTATGGGTACTACTGCTGTTGAAGGTGAAGTCTCCTCCATGATGGACCGATACGGTTGAAAGAGCAATTTTCCTTCGGTAGCAATGGTTGTTTGTTGTTGTTTGCTGCTGCTGGTTGTCGGGTAAATAGCGGTCTGTATAATTGGGTCTCTTGGTTGTCGATGACGAAGATATAGGCAGTAACCGCCGCTGATGCCGACTGGTATTGTTCTTTTGTTGCGTTTCTGTGGAAGCAAAGCTGTGTACACTGCGCCGCGACTGCTCGGATGTAATGGAAGCATTACTACTGCTTTTATGAGTGTTGCGCCTCGTTTTGGGCGGCCTCCATCGCATCCGCCGCCGTACTTTTCCATGAACCACAATGGGACCGCCGCTGACGATTAAATAGCCATCGTACGTTTGCAGCGCTTGTTGATCAATCGAAAAATCGTCCGTCTCGTCAAACGATGTGCGGTCGACGAGCATGTGGATTGTGGGGGGTTCGAGTAGTATGGGCGGTCGCATTCTTTGATGATTGTTGTTGTTGTTGTGATGAATCAATCGCTTTGCGCTGGATCTCTGCGCTTTGTTTATTTACTATTTCAAAAGAACTCGCATCACCAAAAGAGTAAGATTTGGATAGGTCTCCGTGTTGGAGCGGGAATGGCGCCTTGCTTGCTTTCTAAACACAAAGAGCATCTACGGTACGACTGCTGGCGCCCTCCGCCGCATTCTTCCGCAGCGTTGATTCAAATACCAACTGTCCGTTGAAGCGCGTAAGTATTCTCATCGGCATAACTCCGAACGACACGATTGACTGGGTCGTTGATAGATGATAGTGGAACGGAGTGTTCTTCCAACGGACGCTCACTTAAGAAAAGTCCAAGAACGTTACATAGAAGGCAAAATTTGGAACTCATCATGCTAATATCACTGTGACACGAGACTGAATAGCATTTTTGACGCACGACTGGCTTTTCCTCCTCCGCCGCGCGTGCCGTCAATCAAGGCCATGGACCGTTGTAAAAAACACTATCGGAAGTGATCGCCTCGCAGTCTTCGAATCAAACGACAATCGATAATAAATTCATTTCATAACGAATAATTAACAATGCACCGAATACACTTCCTGAAAGTCTCTCTGTTATCATGGCTCGCTTTCGCTCGAGAAGTCCCCATGAAGAAAGCCATGCCTCCTCAAATGGACCCTATTCCGTACGTTCGTAGTGTTTCGAAGTTGAAGAATGAATGCACCTCGGCTTGTGTTTATGCGGATTCGTTTCTTATCATGCACGCTCTTTTATTCAGAACACTTCCCGAAATTACCCACCGCGTCTATTTTCAAATCTCCATTGACGGAGACAAACCCCAAAAGGTCGTTTTTGGTTTGTTTGGTAACATTGCCCCGAAAACAGTCGAAAACTTTGTAGCGTTGTCCACGTGTCGTATTCCAACACCCGGCATACTCACAGGAAAGCCACTTTGTTACAAACACTCCATGTTTCATCGCATCATTCCGCATTTTGCCTTGCAAGGAGGTGATTTTTCCCATGCCGATGGGACCGGAGGTGAATCGATTTACGGAGGACGATTTGCCGACGAAAGTTTTGCCGTAAAATTCAATCGACCCTACATGCTCGCCATGTCCAACGCTGGAAAAGACAGCAATGGATCGCAATTTTTATTACCGTTGTCAAAGCGCAGTGGCTCGATGACAAGCATGTCATTTTGGAACTGTTTTGAAAGGACGGGCGTTTGTCGATGAATTGGAAGGTTGGGGACGTATGGAGGAGCGACGCAGGGGAAAGTTGAAATTGTGGATTGTGGGGAAGAGCCATTGCAACCAGAGGATATGGAGCCTCATTACGGCTAATAAAACAAAAGAATGCTCATCAATTTTCAATTTGCAGTTGGTTACCCCGCATTACGATAGTCCGTGTTCCTTCTAGTCCATGTTACAACGCACACACTATTAGAACAAAAGTCCAACATCAACTGCATTGCGTTATATTTTTCTTTTTTTTTCACTAAATACGAGAAGTATTGCATCATTCGACTTTAGATCAAATCAGCAACGTCCATGGGCATTTCCGTAATTTCAGTGTTGTAGAATTGCTCAATATCGCGCAAATAGCGGACATCATCTTCGGCAAGAAAGTTGATGGCGACACCCTTACGACCAAAACGACCCGAACGACCGATACGGTGAATGTAGTTCTCACGGTTGGTGGGTAAGTCAAAGTTGATCACCAGCGAAACTTGCTGCACATCAATACCACGAGCCAACAGATCCGTTGTGATCAAGACACGAGACGAACCTGTACGGAACTCTCGCATAATAATGTCACGCTCACGCTGGTCCATGTCTCCGTGCATACACGAGACAGTGAAATCGCGCTTCTGCATCTCTTCTTGCAACCAGTCGACCTTGCGTCGGGTATTGCAGTAAATAATGGCTTGCGTGATGGTCAATGTCTCGTACAAATCACACAAGGTATCCAACTTCCACTCCTCCTTGTCTACAGCAATGTAGAACTGCTTGATACCTTCGAGGGTCAACTCGTCCTTCTTGACCAAGATGCGGACCGGCTCGCGCATGAATCGCTCCGTGACTTCCAGAACATCCAACGGCATGGTGGCCGAAAAGAGACACACTTGCACCGATTCGGGCAAGAACTTGAAAATGTCATAAATTTGGTCTTTGAAACCACGCGAAAGCATCTCATCGGCCTCGTCCAAGAAGAACTGTTTGATGTGGTCGAGACGGAGGGCGCGACGGTTGATCATGTCGTAGACACGTCCCGGAGTACCGACCACGACGTGAACACCCGCTTGCAAGGTTCGAATGTCGTCTCGGACGGCAGTTCCACCGACGCAGGCGTGGACTGCAATGTCCATGTAGTCGCCCAACGCCAAGACGACCTTTTGAATTTGCTGCGCCAATTCACGAGTGGGGGCCAAAATGAGTGCCTGGCACTCTTTGACTTTGGGATCGACCTTGGCGAGGGTACCAATGGCGAAGGTAGCCGTTTTGCCCTGAACAGAGAGAAAGAAGAGAAAGATGGGTGAGTCGAACCGAATCGCGCAATGCCACACAGCATCACGACAACAAATCATCGAATGAGAGAAAGTAGTCCATAGGTCCGTTTTAGAGTTTGTGATTGTTATCAGACACATCGAGGATAACTCTTTTCAGACTCGAAAGATGGTGTATAACAGAATTCATCATCCCTATACTAAAGTGCACCGTGTCGTGTCAAAACACCCTAGCAATGTGACGTACCGTTCCGGACTGCGCCTGGGCAATCAAATCCCTTCCCAACATGGTCGGCTTGATGGCTCTCTGCTGAATCGCCGAGGGCTTTTCGAAACCGTACGAATAAATACCACGGAGAAGTTCTTCGGGGATCTCCATGGCATCGAAGGTTTCAATGGCTTCGTCCCAATTGGAATCGAAATCGGCATCCGTCAATCCGCCGGGAGGGGCGGCGGCTTCCTCTCCTCCCCTTCATTCACTGGTTCATCTCTGTTAATGATAAAACAGGAAAAGAAACAGAAATGAGAAATCAGATGGTATCATAATTATTTTAGTAACAAGCAGAGAAGCAAAAAATGAAGCGAGGGGATCCCAGGTCCCTCCAAAGAGTTCCAGACGAAACTATACGTTTGCTACACTCGCTGCACCACAAATGCGTCCACTTTACAATCGAGCTCATCCAGAAGCTTTAATTGCGCTATTCACGGTCATAATTCCTCCAAGAAACAAGCCGTTACATACCTTGGATCTTCGCTCATGGTGCAGTGCACACTTGTGTGAGAACGCAGCGTCCATGCGATGCAAACAAAAGGCGGTGCGTGGTTGTGGTGCGCAGACGGAAGACGCGCAGACAGCAGCTGCCCGTGCGTGGTACACTGGAGTGGAGAGTAGTGGTAAACGTATGGCTCTGCTTTGTTGGCGCGCTTTTGGGAGGAATTTTGCATTTGCGAAAAGTGTGGAGCGGTCGACGTACAAACGAACGGAGGAAAATGCCGATCTCGAAAAGCATCCAAAAAAAATCAAAAAGTGTGCTACGTTTCGATTTCGAAGAAAGAAGAGGGTGGCTGTTCGTGCTGTTCAATAGTTTACTTAAAATGATATTACAATGAGCAGCAATGAAGCAGATCCCGACACTGAATCAACTCGAAACGACGACAATACACAACAATTGGACGTCGAACTCCAGCTGTTCCGAAACATGGGACAAGCATTCATCTTCACTGCAAATGCTCGAGGCCGCGCGAGATGACTTGATTGAAATGGGGTTGCGCATGGATCGTTTACACGAAGCCAGTCGATTGTGTCGGACAGCGCTGCAGGGTCAGCAGCAATCCAAGAATACCTCTACTACAAAGAAGGAGGACAAGGTCAACGACAAGAGTCAAGAATTTGTGGGTCAAAACAGGTGACAATTGTCGAGTTTGACAGTTGATTGCGTTATCGCTGACTTTATATTTATTATTACAAAACACTTTGTTCGTCCAAGAGACGCATTCGTTCTTGTGCTCGATTTCGAATCGATTCGAGTCGAGAAAGTAAACGAGACCGAGTTTGACTTTCCTTTGTGACAAGAAATGACGTATCTTCCGTGGCATTGTACAGGGGTCGGAAAATTTCAGATAGGATTGAAACAAGATGGGACTCAGTACAAGTCCATCACAGAAAGACTCTGCAAAATCAATGCCTTGATTCTTGTATTGTTGTTCTGGACTGTCCGGCCAAAGAGCGGGATTCCGATCGACCGGAATCTCTTCAACACTGGTGTAATTCCACACCTTGGCATTGTATTCCGATATCAATGTCGTTCGTACACGTTCATCGGCTTCTTGAAGTGCAATTTGGAATCCAACAATCCATTCGGGAACTTTCATCCCAAGAATCTCCCGTTTAATGCACCATCATCGGTATTGTCAACATCGCCTTGTGTCTTTTTCTTTTCTTCTTCGACTTCTTGCAGCACAGCATCCCACGTTTCCGAGGCCAGCTGCGAAGCAAACACTCCAATCAAAACACTCACACCCAACGCCACGAGCAGCAACGTATCTTGCATGCCACCGTCCTCCGCTTGATCGACCATCAACCAAGCTTTTCCAAAGTACCCCAAATAACTATCTAATAAATACGGTTTGAGACTTCCCAAAAGATACCTCCACAAAAAGGCAATAACCCCACATTGGTCACACCGTACATAATTGTACATTCCCAAGGGAATGGGCAAAATGGCGCCAATCGCAACGTGAGAATGGCCTTGAGACCATCTTTTGCCACGACTTTTCAATCCCCGCAGCGACGGATATTCTTCCAACAGTTGCAACGCCTTTTGTCGAACCGGTGTATCCATCTTGGCCAATCCAAACGCGACGGACGATCCAAACGTGGCGGCTGCCGCCGAAGGACGGCTCCTTGAATCACACCCCAAACAAAATCCCCGACGACAGCGCCAAGACAATGCCGCCAGCATCGATACACAAACACTTGACGGCTGTCCATGCGGCTGTAAATAGCAGTAATTTGGTGGCCGGATTCATGGTTTCCGCTGTGGTTAGTATCGTATCCAAATTGTCCTTGAGTTCGGGACTTTCGGTCAAAAATCCAGCCCGACCGCGCCGACACGAGTGCGGCGTCCACCAATCCGCAATGCGACAGCTCCAGCGGCTACCACAAAGGCCGTAAATGTCAGTGCTGTCTTGGTGTCATTTTCTTTGGAATCTAGGATGTTTCCCAACTCATCCCGAGGCAATGCGGCACGACGCGTATTTTGCAGGGCTTCCGCCGATTTGAGGAGTGCACGAATTTGTTTTTTCGTCGCGAGGCGAGAATTTGGAGGCGGGCTTGTTCCAATTCTTGTTGTTGTTGTTCATTGTTGTTGTTGTTGTTGTTGTTGCTGAGTAGTAAGGTATGTGGCGAGTAATGTTTCTTGGAATGCAATACTACTCGAGTGGCGAGGAACGACGAGCAAGTCGAAAATGCATCGGCATGGAACGCCAAGCTTGTTAAAAGTATCAACACTCCCGTAATATTCTGTCTCATTTTGTAACTGCAGTTGCTGCTGGTGTTCTTCTTCTCTTGTGAAGAAACGACTAGGCTAGAGAGTCAATTTCCTTTCCAAAGTCAATCATTGAATTCCATTCGATTCCAGTATTTATTTGTTGCTGTTTTTGTCCTTGTTGTTGGCATTCGATTATTCCTCGACGTGTTCGTTCGTCGCACCGGTAACCCCACTGCCAGTATGACACGGAAGATCTCACGTCAGTCAGTCGTCGCGGAGGAATTTTGTTTTCCCCGTTTCGACGGAATGACGCGTGTTTGCGTGTCAAAAAAGGATCGACGAGAAATAAGGACTTTCTAAAATATATAATATTGAAGGGCTTCCTAGAACAGCAACAGCAACGACAAGCACAGCAATCAATTCATAAGCGACTCGCTTGAACATCGCTCACATAGCAACTTGAAATATCATGCAATTCTCGGCCTTCTTCTTTCCTCTTCGCTGATCGCAGCCACCTCGGCGTTTGCCCCACCCACAACACAACATACGAAAACGACGACGCGCCTTTCCTTAAAAGGCGCCGACATGAGCAACAATGCGGCAATGCGGAAACCCGACAGCGAGAAAATGGGTTCTACGGATACCGGAGACTACTTTCCCGAAGGATACGATCCCCGCGAACAAATTGCGTTCACGGAAGGATGGCAGGGCAGTCAAGCCGCCATGGGAACAAACGCGACGGCCCGGCGATACCTGGTCTCGAGAATCTGGGCAAAGACGCCGTGATGTTTGGTGGTATCGAACAAGCTTCGGATATACCGCCCGGCATGGACTTCACACCGCCGTCTATTCCGGATGGCAGCTTTGAAATGAATGTCCAAGCTGTTTCAGGCACGGCGAAAGAACTGTCGGTCGCGCCCGTTTGCATGGGATTTGAAGATTACTATGCGGCCTTTGCCCCGGGATCGCATCCTTCCTTTTCGGTATCGCCGGCCGTCGGTCGCATGGATCGTCGCGGTGGAGCGCCGACTGTTTTCAAAATTCTCTGTGCTCCCAATGGACAAACGGGGATTTTGGAAGGTAATTTGGTCATTAATTTGCCCGACGATGGCACCAAAATCTTTATCAGGTGCGAGCGAATGCTGTGTAAATTGTAGTAGTGAAGGAAGAAAGAAGGAATGAGCAGCAAGAGGAGTTCGAGAAAGAAAGAAAGAAGCGCTAGTAGCTACTTATATAATACTCAGAAAACGAGCGTACGTTCGATTATATAAAACAAATAAAACACGAATCATATTCGTAAATCATTACGTTATAATGCATTCTCCGGCTTTATTTTACTATTCTTGCTCTCCTATCTGTTTAGACATTCAACGTTGGAATTTCAGAGTATCCACCATTTCCACGACGACGCGATGCGATGCAGTTGTACAAGGCCATGAGCACCACACCAGCCAAGAAACCAGCAATGCCCGCATTCAAACTCATGTCTGTAGAAGTAGTAGTATTCAAGCAAGAAGGACACGCGGGACAAGGAAGAGTTGGACTGGCCGTGACGGGGCTCGTGTTGGAACAGGAGTCGGCGCAGGCGGAATCCAATACGAACAATCGTTGATGCTCGCGTTCCACCATCCATTGCCGCAATCCGGAGGAGGACCAGGCGTCGGTGCCAATGTAGCGTCGCCGAGAGTAAAGTCAGCGACGGGTGGATTGAGGCAAGCGCCGAGACCATCACCGAACGAAGGAACGAGTTTCGCGGCCGCCACATCTTTGAACGACATTAATTTGGCCCACGAATCTAGGACACCCACATTCGTGTCGTCATCGCCGTACAGTTTCAAGCCGCAAACGACCAACCGAGACCATGCTCGTACGAAAAGAGCTGACGCGCCAGAAACGACTTGCGGTGACGGTGCCACCAATCCGAGTCGATTGTTTCGTTGAAGCGATCGCACTGTCCGTAATCCACAAAATCGAAGTACTATCCTGCATGGCACAATTGTCCACGGCCAAATCAACTCCGCTCGCAACAAAGACGGGCACATGCTGAAAGCAAGTGGCGTACTCCAATGGAGATCGGCCAATACACGCCAACGCTTCGTGATAAAACAACTTCATGCGATCGTCGACACTGGTGGACGAAGCAATGTCAGCGACTGCAATGGTATGATCCATGCTCAATGCACCAAACACATTTTCATCGGGAAATGTGCATTTCCTGATGGTGTTCATGGTAATGGGAATCAACAATTTGAGTTGTGCCTCGGCCGCCCGTGCCGCACGCAGCGACTGCTCGGAAGGCAGCGTCAAGGCAAACACATTGGATCGATCGGCACAAAAGTGAGCCGCTGCAGCTACCGCATTGTCATTGTCGGCGCCTTCTAACACTAGAATGGCTTGCAAATGGGCGTCGTCGGCCCATTCCAGCACGTCCGCAAGCATGTCTAGGAGCTGTTGGTCGCCATTGTCGCGGTCAAACGCCATGACCGGGAACGGAATTTGCACCGTATTGATCCCAAGTTTGCGCATTTCGCGAAAGTCCTCTGCCGCGTAAAATGACGAGCCTGTTTCAACGAAAGAGGCTTGCCTCCCGTCGCCCAGAGCGCTTCAGTAAAAGCCCTGCCAGAGTCACACTCCGAACCGTCGGAATCGTATTCACCGGATCACACTGCAATCGCGCCAATCCTCCCAATTCACACGCAAACGGATCCGTCTCTTTGTTGGGCGTCGAAAAATACACGGACTTGACAAAGAGATCCAACAAATCAATTGTTTCACTGGCCGTCAAATTGCCTCCTTGAAATTGCGTCTTGATGGCATTGGCGTCAGCGAGCGGTACGTCTTTTCCACGCCGCCAAACTTTGCAAATTGTGGTGGCAAGGCCGTACATCCCCATGTATGACGGTCGGTGGGATTTAAAACAAAGGCACCGCGATTGCGTCCGCACAGTGTCGCGAAAAGCTGAGGCCCATGTCTTGCAAATCGCTTACTGTGTCGGCATTGATCACCGTTTGATCCAAGACGCACGTAGGAGAAGTGTCTTTCGTATGAGTCATTTTGTTCGTTGCTGAAAGTTGTTGTTAGAGTCGAGACGATAATAGAGAAATAAAATTTTCAAGCAATCCTACAATAGAAGGAAGAGCTTTTCATCTCAATGCAAACTGCAAATCCAAATTGTTTCGTTTGCGATCCGATGATCTCTAACACGGTTTCCGTATCGTGTAGAATGTACCCAAGCTATACGGTACTCCGCTTGTCGACGTGAGTGTCTTTCCCATGCCACGCACATGTCGACGATTGGCTAGGGCGATCAATCCAACTACCGTAGAACTACTCTCTCGAACATAACCCCTAATGATTATGATTCATATTGTTTGTTCGAATTTGACGGAGTTATGTAATTGTATTCATTCCTAGATATTTCTCTGCTAGACAGTAGTTTTTTTAGGGCTGCTGTTGGTGCAACACAGAAAAGAGCTCATTCTTGTTCATCAACTCGGGTTCCATGCCAAAGGGGAACGTTCGTAATTCAATTCCCACAGCCCTTCATTCGAAATGAGTGCACTGGACAAGTCGTCCTTGTAGCAATCTTCGTCCGTCTTGCAACATGATGAGCAGCACGTGCATTCAATCGGCGCTTGGCAGTCGTAACCAATCAGTGTTGATCCATTTTCACAGATTGGCGACAGGTTCCCGAGACACGCGAATTCCGGTGCAGTGTCAATACTTGCAACGAATCCGACCCCTCTGCAGAAGGCACACTGCCACTCAACTGATTGTCGTGCAGCAGCAATATTTCCAAATTCGACATTTTCAACAAATCGGCCGGAATGCTGTTGGTTAGTTCGTTTTCACTCAAATCCATAAAGACCAAATTGGGCAAGTACTGCGCCAGCCAACCGGGAATCGTGCCGGTGAGAGACGTGGCCGGCATGGACAGTTCCCGCAAATTGCTCAATTCGTCGAGAAAGGGCGGAAAATCTTGCATGGCGGTGAAATTGTTGTGTCCCATCGCCAAGTACGTGAGGAACGTGAGTTCCTTGAGTTGCAGTGGCAATTTTCCCGTCAAGTCGTTCTTTGCAAGTCCAAGTGCTTGAGGCGACGCAAGAATCGCATGCTGGATGGGACTTGACCGTGCATGCGATTGCCGCGCAGTGAGAGAAATTCCAGTTCAAGGTTTACGTCCAGTGACGATGGAATTACAGCTTGAATGTGATTGTCGGCAAGGTCGAGAACACCCAAAGTGGGATGCTGCAAGAGATGAAGAGGCAATTCGGTGCCCGTGATTTCGTTGGAGCTGAGATCGAGTTCATCCAGCTTGACCAAACCGGATAAAAAGGAACTATCCATGGTAAAGGCAAAGTGATTTCGGTCGGCATAAAAAATATTCCAACTTGGTCAAGGACTCCGCAAAGGATAAATTGCCGGTAAACATGTTGTCATCCAGCGCGAGTGTGAAGGTGTTTCAATGACGATACCGATTCTGGAACAGGCCCTTCCATGATATTGTTCGACAAGGCCAGCACCTCGAAATTCTTCATGTTACTAATCCAGTCTGGAATGTAACCAGAAATCGTATTGTACTTGAGATCCATATAAGTCAAGTGCGACAGCACCTTGTAACTAGAGGGTATTTGTCCCGACACGGTATTTCCTGGCAGCGCCAACATTTTCAAATTCATCAAATGCACCAATTCGGTCGGCAAAGAACCCCGCAATTCATTTTTGGGCAGAAAATGTCCCGCACCTTCATTTCCTCAGCATCACAGGTCACTCCAATGGCATAATAATGCCCGAGCAATTCTTCGTAATACTTGGGAGAATACCACGCACATTCGTGTTCCGGTGCCAAGAAATTCGCTTTGTCCTTCCACGCGGCTCCATTCATGGCAAAGTAGAGCACGGCGAGCACATATCGTTGCACAAATCGATAATCGGTCAGTTGATTGGTCGGTACCCACGTCGGCAGTGCCGTGTCGTCCCGAGCCAACCACAGGACGGCTTCGTGTTGCGGCGTTCCTTCGGTGATCAAGTGATGCGCCGAACTGATTCCTGATTTGCTCAGGAATTCGACAAAATAGTTGTATTTTCTGTGTTGCTCGACTGAACTTGTCGACTGTTCTGAGGCACGTTTTCGAATCACAATCAGAATCAACACGGTCGCAGAAGAACGAGCAACGGAATCCATCCGTATCGCATCGCGAGACTGACTATTCTCCGCCTCATTAAGTGCTTTCGATAAGGAGCGTCAATGCGAACGGTCCGATCGAGGTTCTTTTGTCGCGACGACCGTTTTTCGCCGATAGAAGCGACGTTGCATGCAACCGAGCTTCATCGGGAGTTGGCAAAGAATGGTGATTGTTTTCTCGTCTTCGTCTTCGTCGTAACTGGAATATCTACTGACTCCTTGTTCATCCCCGCTAATTCCAAGTCGTCAATGTCTCGCAACAATCGCGCTCGGCTTGTACGGGCTTGTTGATAATCCGTGTCGTCGTCCGATGACGAGTGCGTCGACGGTGTGCTCGAAAATGGACTTTCTTTTTTGCGATTCTCTGCGCGGGGCCACCGGTATATCACCGGGATCGATGACATTTGGGGTCTCAAAGGTAAAGCGGTCGGGTCCTAACATGTTGATAATTGCTCTAGCATTCTTATATTCTGTAATATTCTTACAAAGCCAATGGAAGGATGCTTTTGGGTTTTATACGCCTTTCTGGAGTCTCCGAGAGATTACGAATTTTACAGCGAACCATACTTACGCAA
The DNA here is from genome assembly GCA_026008555.1 of Fistulifera pelliculosa. NCBI lineage: Eukaryota > Bacillariophyta > Bacillariophyceae > Naviculales > Stauroneidaceae > Fistulifera > Fistulifera pelliculosa. The sequence continues at coordinate 18,278 of BROJ01000363.1, read as the reverse complement.
CTCCTCCAACCTCGCCCTGCCTGCGTGCTGGATTTTTTGCAACGGAGAGTTTATCCGTTGTAGTTCCCTCAACTCTGACACGAGTACCGCGTGTTTCGTCTTCCAATGTCATTGGTCCATTTCAGTCGTTTGAACGTCGATTTGAGCCAATCACTATCAGCATGAACTACCAGTACAGCACAACATACTCATTAATGGAATCCGGAATCCACAATCATCAAAATTACATCCGGCACTCACGATCTACGGTCAAAAAAACCTCCATTCCTTCGCACATGCACGTATCACCACCCGAAGGCCAAAACAGCTCCGTAATAAGTGACAGATGCCCGGACAAGGTGACGTCGCTGTTTCTGCAATCAAAAACTAGCGTACTCGGAAAGTCAACGTGAAGTTTGAACTATGGATGCACCATGCACTATCCGTTATCCGTATTTTGTTCTTTGTTCTTTGTATACTATTTCATGATCTGGAATCTGGCAATGTAACAAATGCGAACTCATTGAAATCCGTGGCGGGCGGAAATCGGAGATGTAACAAATGCGAACACCTGACCAGCGCCAACGAAGCGGCTGTCGTGGGAAAACTGAGAATGCAGAAAAGTGTTGTTCGTATGTCATTCACGCATTCTCACGAACGTCACTACACTGCATAGCCGAGAAAGCTCGCTGTAGTGATAGTACAACCAAGGAGGTATAATATAGAGGAGGTGCACCCTGTACCGGAGGGCCCGGGAAACCTTCTGCAACCTGAAGTTTTCGTTCTGGTAGCACTTCTACACAACCTACGCCCCGTGTTATTTTCTCGTATATCCATTTATTGCCCGATCGGAATTCAAAACGACATCGGCAACAAACGAAAAAACCGCGTTGACGACACTCATTTGAAAGAATATTTATTGTTCTTGTTAATGATTTATAGTCATCTCCTCTGTGTTATTCGCAAATAATCTTCTCCCGTTTTTATTCCTCTTGCGGAAAATGGCAGATAGTGCACCGTCGGCGAGCAATCAATGCTCCTGTTCATGGGACGAATGTTTTCGTTTACTCAAGAAATACAAGCCAACTTCCCGGACAATCATGTCTGGAAAGGAAGTGGCTATCGTTGGCGTGTAAGAACTTTTAACGAGAAAAGTACCTTTGAGAGAATGATCCTTCTCGCCGCAATGTGCCGTCACGTCCCCGGCATCAAGGAACAAATGGTTGGGAGTGGGAGGGAGAAAAACAATTTGTCGTTGCCCGACATCATTTTCCAATTGCTGCGTATAAGTACATTAGGCAAAGGAAGTTTACCGTTACGATTACCAAAGTGAAAATGGATTTTCTTGCAAAGGAAGACGGTAGTCTCCGCTTATCGGAAGATTGTAATGTCGTCGAAAAACTCGCAGGGTCCTTGCCGAGATTATTGGGACCTGAACTGCTTCAGTCGTACAAGAAGGAAGAAGAAGTCAAGCTTCCTTTGCTCTCCAAGATGTACATTTGCGCACCTGTGGAGACAAAGATTGGAGTTCAAGACACCATCAATGCTTTGCTCCGAAGAGTTTTACAAGAGTATTGTTTCTGGCAGTATTGATGAGGCCCAGTTCGACGAGGAATGTCAGCGGCTGGTCGCGATGTCATGGACCTGTGTCGAGAAAGCATTGGCTGCCCCAGGAAACAGTTACAAGCGAGTCTTTCACGGCCATGTTTATGACGATCTCTGTAACAACAGACATGCAATTACATGTACTGGAATTGCAGAAGATCGGACGGCGAACTCTATACTGTATTTGTTGCTCGCGAAGATGGTTTTGGGTCAGGTGGACGCTATCCTAAAGGCAAGACAACTGGAGAATCGGAAAGAATCTTCTGTTGTGATGACAACTGCTTGGCAAGAAGCTCAAAAAGCAGATGTCAACAGATATTTTGGCTGGGCTCTGTTTTCTGTGAAGACTAGAATGAAAAAGGCAAAATGGCGTAAGACATTTGACGAAGAGGAGGTCGATTTCGTTCTGGAACTACTCAACAACTTATCGGCACGCGAACTGGATATCGTCGAAGACAAGGAATATTTGGAGAATTACTACCCCTCATTGATCGTCTCTACAACGAAGGAGGACTGACTTTGGTATCTCCGCGCATTGCACCTCTCGCTCACCAAGTTCTGGTGGGGATCACAGAACCTTTGGACGTCGACGCGTTGAAGGCAAGTGGAAATGAGTACGTGAAAGAAACAAGAGAAAAGATTAGCAAGAGTGTAGAGGATAGCCTTCTGCCTACGTTTCTTGAACTTACTCAGGACCAGCAAGCCAGCATCAAGACACGGAGTTTTGTTTTCGGCGGTTGGTGCGAAAACCTTCAACGCCCGAATGGGGTCCTTCTTGCGCTGTTTTAAATCCGAAAACAGCGGGAGAGGAACGGCGGGAGAATCCCAATCATCCCTCAGAGAGGACCTACGACATAATACGGGGAAAAAAGCAGCATCAAAGAAAAGAAAGCGATAGCAAAATAACAATAAATATTCTTTCAAATGAGTGTCGTCAACGCGGTTTTTCGTTTGTTGCCGATGTCGTTTTGAATTCCGATCGGGCAATAAATGGATATACGAGAAAATAACACGGGGGCGTAGGTTGTGTAGAAGTGCTACCAGAACGAAAACTTCAGGTTGCAGAAGGTTTCCCGGTGGGTCTACAGGACTTTCTACGTGCGGTACACCTCCTCTATATTATACCTCCTTGAGTACAACAATCCACGCTCGTTTAGGTCGATTTCGGTCGTTTGCTTCTTTTCTCTTGAGAGAGTCGACGGTATGTTTTCTTGCTAAGGTTTGTAACAGTTCGAAAGGTTCATTGATGATAGATAATAATATGAAAGCTAAAAATGAGTTATCTGATCTTGTAGACCGGCCTCGACTCTTAACGACATCAGCAGCAAAAAACAATCAAAAGCATGCAATTCGATTACTTGAACATGTTCCTGAGAATGAGATCACTGAGGACGTTGACTTGACTCGTCGCAGTGAACTGCAGCAGAGCTTGCTGTTCTCTAGCGAGGCCACAATCGCTGCTTTTCGAATAATTTCGTCTCGTCGTAGAGTTTGTGCCAGTTGCACTAAATTGTGTGTCTGAGCAGGTGCTAGGAGCGGAGGCAGTGCGACTAGGCTCGGCAGCGATGGGCTTCCCATAGTGGTAGCAGCAATGGCGGCTCTCTTGGCCGGAGGTTGACTGGGCACCATCCACGGAAGATCGGAAGTAGTGCGAGCGGCAAGAAGAGAACTAGTCACGGGCGCTTGCGCGATAACTGGAGATTTGGTCTCGGGGCTTTACTTTTCACTGCGCCTTTGAAAGGAAATTTCTTCGAGACCTCGTAAAGGTCAGGCTCATTGTCCGGATCCGGAATTTGACGGCGAGCATCCTTCGAATCCGGCATGTACTTGCAAAGATGAGGCATGTCTCTTAGAAAGCACTCATGATAGTATGAGTTGCGATCTTGACCCTTGGTAATGTGCTTGAATCCGTGATTATTCAACTGTCGCAAAAGCTCGAGTATCGCTTGTGGCCAAAGTATTCAATGCACACTTGACGCTCAAAGGCCAGAGGTACAATTACCTTAAACGCGCGACCGTGTGGCAACCAAGTGATACACTTGAATTCATCGCTGCGTCTCAAAATGTCTTGAAGCTTTTCGGCAAACGACATCTCTTCTAACTTGGAAGGAGCCGCATAGCCCGCCTCGGCAGGAATCTGCGAGAAATCCCTGTAGCTATGATCGACCTGGCTGCGCAATGGAGTAATCGATTGCACCACCGTGGGCTCGACCGGAAATTTGAAATGCTTCTTCGTTTTGCGGGCTTTTGTGGCCGTGGGCTTCTCCATCTGCTTGCTGCTCGAAGTCTCGCTTTTAATTGAGTCGTCATGTCGGTCAATGCGGAAACCGCGATATCTTCAGGGGACAAGGCAGGATGTTGAGGGCACATGACATGAAGGTCTATTTTCGAAGCGGGCGGTCCGAAATTATGTGCTGGTGGATGAACTCAAAATCTCAAATTTGCGGAAAAGGGTTGCGGATTTTCCGACGGCACGAGAAAACGATGCTATTGGTTGGCTATTGGCTACTGTCAACTATGACCGTCGATGATCTGGTGCCGGCACACTGGAGTCAAGGAAAGGGAACAGCAGAAGGGACATGAATACGTCAATGGTTCCTCTGTTCCAATCGGTTCCGGCAAAATCGGGTAGTCTTTTCTTCGACTCCTCCTTGTCCTCTTGATGCTTGATGCTACCGGTAACCGGTACCGGTAGTTCATTCGCGCGTGGACCTTCAAGCACACGCCATTGTCAACTGTACCACTAAGAACTAAGAACTGCCAAACGTGTCAATTTCGAAATCATTTTGTTCCTCTAGCCAATGGCAGATCAGCAAAACGGCGCCGTTTTCTACCAGCTCTCGCTGTATTGGTTTACTAGTACCAATCGAAATTCCACGATCTTCGGCTGAAATAATTTCTGAAGGATGAAGTACAAATGCGTCATCTTGTCAACCCATCCTACGCCAATCAAAATCAAACAGCCTCCTATCTTGGCGAGACATCAAGTGCAACATAACAAGTGTATAGTGTAGGCGACACGAAGGAAATCATACTTCAAGTAACGCTACTGGGTAGAAAGGAGATTATAATTTCTCAGTACATTTTACCTTATAGAGATATTGAGCTTCAAGGAGGAACCAACAAAACAGAAAACAGAACCAGACGTCAGACGTCAGACTTCTCGAGCGCAAAGTGCTCACCAAACCACGGAATCTCGGAACGCTAACAAACTAAATACTCCGCACAATCAATTGACTATCTGAGCTAGGGTTGTCCCCATGCTAATTTCTTGAATAGCTCAAAACTGCTGTGCTAATAGACACACGGAAGATTTGCTGGTGGTTTCTAGACAAGTCCTTGTTTTCAGGCAGAATGTGATCCGCGTTTCTTCTAACAGAGAAAAGTAGGACGCGTCTGCGTGCATAGCTCATCCGGAAACCAGCCGATAGTAATGGGTTGCAGTAGAAAGGAAGAATCTTGGCCCGATCAAGGCGACAATGGCATGACGCGGACCTGACCTTGCTAATTCTTCACGCTCCTTAAACGAAAAGCCCTCGCTCTCCTCATCGGGATTACTTTTAGGTTCGTCATCTGTCTCCGAAAAGTCATCCCGTGCCTCTAATATTACGGCTTGCCTTGCCGACATTAGTTTAGAAAATTGCCGACCTCTTTGCCATATATGGATGGAACCGAGAACAATGATAGCCCCCACTGCCGCCCCAGCAAACAACAGGCGAATGTGATCTTCATCGGAACTACTCGATTTGTTCTCATGATCACCCGTATCGCTAGTACTGTTTTCCGTATCAGGTCGATCGTCTTGGTGCTTGTGTCCAAATGGTGGTTCTGAATGCTTGATACCGCAAGAACTGTGTTCACGAAAATAGTTTAGCCAAAGCAAAGTCGAAGTTAAATCCAGTGCTTCCGGTTCCATGTGTTGCTTCTGGATAAATGGTAACAAGTGCGTCTCGTATGGATGGAACATCAAATTCGGATGTAAATAACTCGTAGAAGTCGGTTTGCGAAATGTTCTCCGCGGGCGCAAGTATATAAGACGGCAGCAGAGGCAGGAAGGTAACGTCCTGATTACGATTGATTGACTCGTTCAACTGTATTATCACGCTGCCAGGGACGTCTTTCCAGTAAAATAGTGTATCATTGAACGGCGATACTGCAATAATGTCATCCAGTCTCACTTTTCCCTTTAATAAATCATAGCGAACGTCGTCCTTGTTGAAGATCACGACATGCTTGCCCGGCAATACATTCGGTACGACTGCTCGTTGGAAAAAACCCCACAGGATGATGATTCGTAGATTGCCGAAGTAGTGAAATAGGACTGATTCACACATCCAATCTCCTGAGTGAGCCCCATTTCCTCTCGCACCGTTTCAATAAAGTGAGACAGTTCCATCCCGTTCGGGGTGCCGATTGTTTCAAGGTTAAGTGCACCTCGTAAGGTTTCTGTGTTGGCGTCCAGAAAACTGTGTGCGAACAAAGTTGAAGAGTTTGTGGTTCGATTTGTTTCAAGAGCTGCATTCTCTTTGGTAGGAAAAGACACGAAACCGATCGTGTCTAGAAACCGCCCCGCCTCGAAGGAGGAACTCATCTCATCCAATACAGTATAATCACGAACGTGCGTATGCCCCGTCACAAACTGCACCGGCATGTGCGCGCCGACTTGCTCTCGTATTGTGGTCAAAATCACCTGCACCAAGGGATCCTGTACGTGCATATGAGCGAGAACTACAATGGCATCGTAGGTTTCGTTGCGAAGTGCATCCAAGAACCATTGCTCTTGAACCACGGATTCAATTTCTTTCACATCTACGATACTGACATGATCTTTCATGTTGTACAAGAAGCCTAACGTCAAAACGGCTGTATTCTTTCCTTTCATGACCACATATCGATTCCCCAGAGGCTCTTGTGAAGCCGAACGAACAATGTTGCTCGACAAATACCGACTCCCAAACCAATCGACCAGTCCGCCGGGTTTTGTAATGAACTCAATGAGATTCTCGTGATACAATTCATGGTTCCCAACATTGACAGCATCCCACGGCATTTTCTCCAACACTTGCGTCAACGAAAAGACATCGCCGTTGAGCGAGATTCCTGTTCCGTCGACCCAGTCTCCATTCACCACAAAATACAAATCTTTTCCTCTACTTTCACAGTAATCCAACAAGCGTTCATAGAAACTCACAACGTGGCCATAGTTAATATTGAGATTCGGCTCATTCGGTCCATGTCCGCCCACCCACGAATGAACGTCGGTCAAAACGAGGACATTGATGTCATTCAGCGGAAGGCTCGTCGCATTCTTCCTGCTGCTATAGACGGGCCGGGGAACCAAAAGGACGAGGAGTGATAGAGCATAAATGTTCCATTTCGATGATATCATTGTTATTTAGTAGAGTTGGACATGCCCTGCAAGGGAAAAAAAAGAGAAAGAGAAATAATAGAAAATGTCGTTTTCGTTCGGTCGCAGAAATCTTGCGCTGGCCCGCGTGTCCTCCTTCCGTCTCGCGTTTCGGGCGGGTCAACGATAAATTGCTCAAAAGTCTAGTTTAGTCTTTCCATGTAAAATAATGTAAATTATAGTTAACGAGACTAGTCCACTTTAATGGTCCCAAAGATCTTTCTCGTAAACCAAAGCGAGGTTAACGTACCCACAGTTCCAAAAACGAGGAACATTCCAAAGCAAATCAAAACATGTACCCAAAGTAAAGCAGATACGTCATGATCATACGACTTGCCTCCAAAGTACGGAACCAAAAGATGCTGTACGCAAACGTGTAAAAGGCGGTGCTGCCGGCACAAATGAACGAGTACCACCACCAACGGTGGTTCTCGGCGCAGAGCTGATAGTAAACCAATAGTACGGTGATCTCCGCGCATGTCACAATCAGAATGAGGTATACGATTAACGTAAAGCCAAAGACATAGTAGAACTGGTCCATCCACAAACTCGTCATGATGAAAAACAGTTCCACGTAGGCGGCTGCAAAGGGAATCACACCCGTCAGCGCCATTCCCACCATGGGGAGCATGAGAGGCGGAGGCGGGGAATGGCACGTGCGATCGTGCTAGTCACTGTCGGGAATTCGATAGGCTCGGCCTTGAAACCGAAATAAGCGCCCAAGAATACAAGCGGAATCGAAATCAAGCACCACATGGCTGCCACAATGATCACATCCACCAAGGGTGCACTTGCCGATGATTGTTTGATCCACAAAATAACGTTGAAGAACAAAAGGTGAAGAAGGCTGTTCCAGGAAACAACACAGCCGTAAGAACCGTACACAACTGCCAATCGCGTCCGCGGAACGATTTGTACAGGTGACTGCTCAAATACCCGGCCACAATGCCGAATAACATGTACACTACCAAAAGGAAGATCATCAAGGATCCGCGACGGGCCGGTGACAAGAATCCAATGGCCGAAAAGATGATTGCAAAGAGAGCCGTCAGGCATAACTGCGCACCCGAACCGCAGAATACGCAATACAACATGGGCACATTTTGCGGGGACGGAACACATCGGCATGAACCAATTTCCACCCAGTCTCCTCAGGCTCCTCGTCTTTTCTTCATCCGCGAGAACAGCTAGCGCTTCATAGGCTGCTATATCACGTCTCAAATTGCGCACCAAGATCGAGATTACTAGCAGGGACAGAAAGATGACTACCAGAATCGAGTTCGTAATGGAGTACCAGTGCACTTTTGCTGGGACCAAGTGGTCTGTAACAAGGAATCAGAAGTTAGTGTATTTCGACATTACAAAGACGAGCTAGGATGCAAAAAGGATTAGTGCAGAAGCCTTTGCAACACATCCTTACCTTCATTCAAATAAATATCCCACCTGGAGGTCCATTCAATGTCACTCGGTTCCCAGACCACATCGTACGTATACATAATAGTCTCGTCGGGTTTCACAATTTGACTGTACTTGATCATGTCGCGGGTCAAATGACCATCTTTGGGACACGTCTTGAGCTTCTTTTTTCTTGCCATCGTCCGAAAATCCATCCCACTTGTAGCTATCTTCAAACTCGTGTTTCACACTGAGCGGCTCGACCGCGCAAACCAACAACGCTGTATCCTCCATCTTCGTTCGCATGATAATCCACATGAATATTGACGTGATTGTAAATATAAGGCAACTTGGTATCCGCCGACATGAATCCAATGGGAAGCCTCCGGCATACCGTTTCTTCTCATCCCCATGCGCGTCGATCCCCAAAGCCGCCGACGGCAAATTATCAATAATCCAGTTGTTGTGATACCCATATTGAATGTGCAATTTCAATTTCGAATGCTCCAATTTCCCCAATTGCTTCTGACACAGCTTGCGGCAATACACCTCCTCGAGCATGTTGAGTTGGTAAGGCGAGTTTTGAATTTTATTTCCCGTCAGAAATTCACCCAAATTCTCCGACACCATCTGCACGCCTTCGTCGGGTTCACAAAACGGCAAACGGTAATATCCCCGCGGCATTTGCGTGTGCGTGGAGGTCATGGAGTTGACTTTCAGCGGAACCGTGTCGCCTTCGCGGAACGAGTGCGGCTGCACTCCGGGAATGTAAAGGCATGGCTGCCGCAGAACAATGTGGCGGTGAATAGCAATGGAAATAACATTTTCATGCTGTTGTTGTCTGTTTTGCAACTGTAACAACAACACAATGTTGGCACAGACTTTTTTTGCCTTGCAGCAACGATCGACGACAAATGGCCGCCATTATGGATTGTTCGTAACCGGAAGCAGCCAGCGGTCCTAGTGTACTCGCATGTGCATACTCAAACGCTCGTTAGCCGTTTGGTCATCCCAGCGTGTACGTTGGCTGTTTTATTGTTAATGAGTCCGGCACTCGCTACGAAATGTCGCATTCTATAAGCATGCCGGCGCGAACCACAAAGCCGGCAAGGCCACGATGTACACAGAAAGTCACAGTCAATAGCGCGCCCGCGACACGACTATGCAAAGCATTCAAACCTCACTCCGTTCGCGCCCTTGTTCACAATATATTCCCTCCCTATCGTGCGATGGCTTTGGCCATTCTTATATTTCATTACCAGGGTATTCCTTGCTTGCTCCACTTGTCGATCGAATGAAAATAGCGTGTAATCATAAGAAAGAATGGCAACACAAGAAACAAATACGAGTCGTCGCAGACGCATCAATGACGACGACGAAGATGACGATGCAAGTCAAGACAGCTTGGGCGGAAACAACAACAATGCGCGGGCGGAACGACTCGCACGACGAGCCGCTGCGCGTCGGCGTGTCCGGCAACGCCAAGAACTCTTGGCCTTGGCGGGAGAAGATGACGACTATCAGCCTGTGGAGCCGGAAGAGCAAGCTGTCGAAGATTATGATGATTATATCGATGAGCCTCCTCCCGACGAAGAGGAAGAAGATGGTGAAGATTTGCTCGAAAACGCCGAGCGAGATTATCAACGAATCGAGGCGTTGGATCACTATGGTACCGAAGGTATTGATGACCGCGAGTACGACGCGATTGATGATGAACAGCGGCGTGCTGCCGAAGCGAATTAAGACTTCGCGATCGAAGTCGGGGCCGAAATGAGGGCTTTACGGCATGTTGGACACGATGGAGGCGGACGAAGACGAAGAAGCTCGTCAGGCCCGTCGTCGTGGTCTGGGTGGCTTGGCAGCTCGGATTGATGAGGTGAAGAGGATGACGAAGAAGGCGACGAAACGGATGAAGAGGACTTGGATGGGAATGATCAAGTGAACTTGGGTGCTTTTGATGTTCCTCTTCGCGAATGGATTGCACAGGACCGTACGCGGCGTGAGATTCAGCGTAGATTCCGATCATTCCTTCGTAACTTTACCGGAAACCCCGAGGACGCCGCCTCCGGTCGCAGACGTGGAAATGGCATCTACGAGCAGAAGATCCGTGCCATGTGTGCCTCCAACCTTTCGACGTTGCAAGTGTCGTACTTGCACTTGATTGAGGCGCAACCCATTTTGGCGATTTGGCTCACCGATGCTCCCAAGGACATGATTCCTGTCCTCAATGAGGCTGCCACTCGTCACACGCTCATGCTCTTTCCGTCCTACAACGCAATCAGGTCGGAAATTCATGTGCGTGTGGTGAATTTCCCATTCTCAACTCCTTGCGCGACTTGAGACGCTCTCATTTAGATTCCATGGTCAAGATCCTCGGCGTTGTGACCCGTCGCTCGACGGTCTATCCGCAGCTGCAAGTTGCGTACTATTCTTGTTTGGCGTGCAAGACGACGCAAGGGCCTTTTCTCGTCGAAGGTTTTGGGTCGTCGCTTCCAGAAGCCAACAAGCCGGACCAATGCTTTGATTGCGATGCGACGAACTTTAAGCTCAATGCTGGCAAGTCGATTTATCGTAATGTGCAGCGTTGGAATGTGCAAGAAACGCCCGGATCGGTGCCTCCGGGTCGAGTTCCTCGAACCAAGGAAGTTGTCGTGTCGGATGATTTGATTGACATTGCTCGACCCGGGAAGAGATCGAGGTGACGGGTGTTTTGAACACACGTTCGACTCCACTTTGACTTTGAAGAGTGGTTTTCCTGTGTTCAGTACCTTTATCTATGCGAATCATATCAGCAAACGAGAGGATGCTACCAGCGCCTCCAATCTATCGGAAGACGATATTCGCCAGATTCTAAACTTGGCAAAAGATCCGAAAATTGGTGATCGCATTGTTCAAAGCATCGCTCCTAGTATTTATGGGCATGACTTTTGCAAAATGGCTCTCGCGATGAGCTTGTTTGCCGGCGTTCCCAAACATGTGGATGACAAGCATAGAATCCGTGGAGACATCAACGTGCTCTTGCTAGGAGATCCTGGTACAGCCAAAAGTCAACTTCTCAAATACGCAGAGAGCACCGCGCCCCGTGCGGTTTATAGTACCGGCAAGGGTGCAAGTGCTGTGGGTTTGACGGCTAGTGTGCAGAAAGATCCGATTACCCGTGAATGGACTCTGGAGGGCGGTGCGCTGGTCCTGGCAGACAAGGGCGTTTGTTTGATTGATGAGTTTGACAAGATGAACGAACAAGATCGTACCAGTATCCACGAAGCAATGGAGCAGCAAAGTATTTCGGTGTCCAAGGCCGGGATTGTAACCTCGCTGCAAGCTCGCTGCTCTGTCATTGCTGCTGCCAACCCAATTGGCGGGCGGTACGACAGTTCAAACACGCTAGCAGACAATGTTGAGCTTACAGATCCAATCTTGCAGCGTTTTGACATCCTCTGTGTATTGCAAGATATAGTGGATCCAGTTGCGGATGAACGGTTGGCTACCTTTGTCAGTGGCAGTCATATGCGCTGCACACCGACTAGTGAGCTCGCCCGAGGTGAACTTCCACAGTCCGAAATGCAAGCCGAGCGTCCCGACATTATTCCTCAAAAGCTCCTTCGCAAGTACATTCAGTATGCCAAAACCAATTTGAAACCCGTTCTGAGAAACAATACGTTCGACCAGGAGAAAGTGGCTTCATTATACGTGGCTCTTCGACGAGAGTCCGCTGCTTCGGGCGGTGTACCGATTGCAGTTCGGCATATTGAGTCCATTATGCGCATGGCGGAAGCTCACGCGAAAATGCACTTGCGCGAATACGTTCGCGATGATGATATGGACGCGAGTATCCGCATGATGCTGGAAAGTTTTATTACGGCGCAGAAATTCAGTGTCCGCCGAGCCTTGAAGCGCTCGTTCGCCAAGTTCATCACAACTGGAGAAGATCGTGCCCACTTGTTGCTTCACATTCTGCAAGACATGTTCCGAAAGGAACAAATGTATCAAGTGATTCGCCTACGTCAACGAAACGAGTTTGACACTGCCCTGGAGATCTTGGAAGTTCCTCTCGACGAGTTTGAAAGCAGAGCGCGAGAACGAAGAATATACGACGTATCCGACTTTTGTCGTGGAAATGCTTTTCGTGAAGCGGGTTATGCCTACGATGACGAGAGGCGCCTCATCTTGAGAAAGATTGCCGAGTAATCATGGGGCTAGTCATCGCTCATCGCTGTTAAGCAACTATTAATGCATGTCTCAAAAACTGACACGATATTCTATGTAGGTAGACTTAGTTATTGGCCAGAGGAGCGGAAGGAAGATCAAAAGGTTTTTCGGCTTGCTTTCCGCCTATGGTATCCGCCGGCGTCGCTGGCAGTAAATAGCTAGGAGTGGCATCCGCTTCTAATTCATCCAGATCCTCCAACTCATCGCCCAGCATTTCCAGTTCCGCATCGAGATCTGCTTCGTCTAAATCGTCCGGGGTGGCGAAATTTCTTCCAAGAGCCTCGTTGATGTCTGAAATTGAAAGAGGGGTGTTAGCAGCGTTCTTTCAATCTGCGAAATTTCGCAATATCTGCGTCTAAAACGTACCATTGAAATCATCCATCAACTCTGCCATATCATCGGCTAGATCATCAATGTCATCAATATCCAAATCCTTTTCAAAGTGCGCTTGAGTTCTTTGTTCGCAGCTTTCATGGCAGCCACCGTCGAAATGCTGGCTTTGGCGGACTCGAGACCGAAATTGGTTTGATCAATATTGAATTGCTGACTGGATACGGTATCACGCTGTTTCTCGTACATGCGTTTGCGCTTCAATACGTCAAGAGCTCGCTTCTGCAGTTGCTTCTTGGCGGCCGGGTTCGTTGCTTTTTTGATCTTGTCCTTGTGCACACGAAGCTCGGCTTCGAGATCTGCAATCTTCTTGTCCATGCCTTCAATTCGTCCTCCTAAACCGGTGGATGCCTCGTCGAGTGACGGAGCAGGACCTGTTGCTTTCTTTTTTGCCGAATACTCTGTTCATGGTGCGTGTTTTGTATAATAGATTGCTGTTTGATTGTGATGAATTCGTCTCGGTGTCGTTCTTTTTGTGCTGCAATCGTTTTCGAATTACTAATGACAGAAATTTCGAGCGGCGATACTTCTTTTCGTTCAATTGCTTGATGAAACACTGGCCGACCAGATGGATGGATGTAACAAAGCAAGTGACGGGGTAATCAGCAAATTGCTTTATTAAAGGGAATGTACCGTACCGGGTATGCCATGGTGGTCAGCAACGTGATTCGTGGATTGTTGCTCGACGCGTACGCCATAATTTTGGGTCGTGCTTCGCTAAACTGGAAAAGTATAAGGTTATTAGGAGCGCACGCAATCTAGTCTTTCTAGATTTTCTATTATAATGACAATATTCTTTCTTTGATGCTTGGCTGAATCAAATCAAACATCATCAAGATGGGGCTACTAGCCCCCACAAATCAAAAAACATATAATCTTGCTCGTCCTTTTCGTCCCATGCTAATCGGAATGATAGCCTGTTCCGCTCAAGTCTTTTGACTCACAAAAGGTTTCGAAGTGCTGGTGTGAGGTGAAAAGGAATGGCTGCGTAGGTCTGGTGGCATTGGGAAGGGATTTTCATGGTGTTGCCAGTAGAAATCGGGGCCTGTTCGGGGCAGAGGGTATAGGCTCTTCATCTTCCTCACATGGAACTGGATTCACGGGCATTGATTTGGAGCGCGAGCCGAAATTGCGGCGCTTTTGGACCATAGCAGCAATGATGCTTCTACTGTTTAAGACGCCCTCGTTCACCACATCGAGACGTTTAAAAGCGGCAAAAGTATGCAAAATTTCTTCCTCGTTCACTTTTCCCATTCGAACCAACATGGCCAGGAGAACATCTCGAGTACATTCATCCAAACCGGTAGGATTGTTGCCTGCCAAGCGCAAGCGCTGGATCACCGGACCGGTGGCGAGTTCGCGCAAAGCAGCATCGTCCAATTGATCACCGAACTGCATGAGAACAGCGCGCTCCAACCGTCGCTTTCGAAGTTCCAAAGGAATCAAACTAATCGCGGACATGTTGTTCAAGAGAATGGTTCCAGCCACGAGAATATCTACATAAACGAAAAGCGTGAGTGTTTCGGGTTCAACGAGATGAAGCTCTTGGCTTGTATCACTTACATACAGTAGCAAATAGTTTGCCACCTTTTGTGATTGGAACAATATCGCCGTACCCCACCCTGAATCAATAATCTTCTGTTAGTCTCGGTTCTCAGATGCACAATCATATGACTTGCGAACTTACGTTGTCAAAATACAGTGGTGAAATACCAACTGTCAATCATAGACCATTTCTCGATAAAGTAGAAACCGAGCGAGCCAGCCGCAATGATTGTCATGGAATTCACAAGCGCTTGTCTTAAGGTTAAGAAGACATACTTGGCCGTCTTTAGTTTCGTGAGATTTTCGTCAAATACCTGTTCCAAGGAAAGATCCGAAGATGTCGAAGCGTCGTCAGAAACTTCATCATCACTTTCGCTTCCGGAATGGTTCGCGTCGGAGGTGGCATAGTCCGACTCGAGGCTTCCATATCGAGAGCTCGAACGATTGAACGACTTCAATGGGATATTCTCGGATATAAACATGGGAGTTTTAGACTCGTCACCCTTTCGACGAGATCGATTGTTAGAGTGTGCGGATCCCAAGCCTGTCTTCGTTCAAGTCAAACGAGTAATGTCTCGTATGCTTTTGACGGCCCAGAATTTGACGAGTCACAGGCGATCCAAGATGATCTTCCCGACTGTTTTGCGTGGACGCTTGCATAAACGGTGATGAAGGATTATCGGAACCTGCTTGTGCCGCAGAACTAGCCGACAAGTTCACTCCAAACGATTTGCGCCCTTCCACTTTTCGGTTGGGAGACGGGGTATGACATCCTGCGCTTCCGTGTGACAGGAAAGACTTCCAGTAGAGTGAGCAGGGTTGGCTTTTTTCGCGAATTTTCAGCTTCACGAGGGTGTCCATATTGCTGCGGATGACTCTCGCGTGGCATGAATTGAACGACCGGGTGGAAGTGTGTATGACCATGACCATCCGTTGAAGCCCGTTCTGATTGGTAATGATGGCCATGATGTGTTTGCGTTGTGTAGTCCAAAGGATTCAGGGATATAGTCGACTACGTCTCTGATTGTCCTTAGTCTTGCACAATTCGGACAGGAATCAGCAAGCTTTGACTTTCTATCGATTCGTGCACGCTCATCTAAAATACCCGCAATGTACGATCCGAGCAATAGACCGATGCACGAGACGCCAAAGAAGATAAAGATCGAACAAATAATCTTGTTTGCGTCACTTGTCGGTACGTTGTCTCCCAGTCCTAAAATGGTGTGAGAACACTTTCAACATAACCCGGTACCACGGTCTCATCCCGCGATAGCAACCTTACCTGCAGTCGTCAGCGTTACAACAGCAAAATATATACAATCAAGAGGGTCCCAGCCCTCCTCTAGCCCGAAGATGAAAAGAGATGCAATCACATAAATGGTGAAATAAGCTGCAAGATAACTTGCTGGACCACGCATCATCTCCGGGGCATCTGCTACTGAAAAGAATTCACGTTGCCTGGTACCGCATCGTGGGCACACAAACGTAGGTACCTTCTTGGGATCATGCTCCGCCGATAGAAAAGGAGGACGAAAACTTGATCGGGGTGTTCTAGGCACAGACTTGCCGAAATTGGCAAACGGCGACGTCTCACTGAAACGCCTTACGAGACGCTGAAATTTACTTTTCCCCTCGGCGCGTCTTTCCATCCTATCCAACTCTATCTTTTCCTCTCTGACACGCTTCTGACCGACCGGCACGGTGCTCGTGTTTTGACTCTTGGTTCGCCTATCTTCAGTTCCTCTCGTTGCCCTCGTAAAGCTGCACTGGGACGATTTGCCGCTGAATCTGATGCGCGATCGATAGTCTGTATAACGACTGGATCGCCATTCATTGAATTAGTCGACACATCCAACGCAGCCATTTGCATGAGCCACGCTTTTTCGAGTCATATGGTCGCCTGGGTTGCGCAGGTCTTTCATCTCTATGTTGATTATTATTGTTGTTGACACGCCGGTTCGTCGGAATAAAGGGACCGTACACTATCCGCTGACTGTAAGCTTCTTTCGAAGACGTTTTGCGCATCTGCGGTTCGGGCTGCTGCCGTACATTCCGGTGCGAACGCTGGGGACGCAAAAGCCCCGTTTCTTCGTCATTGTCATCTTCGTCATCGTCCACATCCGGCAAGGGGATACGATCTTGCTCCATTCCTTTCCAATCGGTGGTCCCATGACGGACCAACTTTGCTGCTGCACCATCTCCACTCCGCGTGCGTCGATGAATCGGCCGTGTGACGCCTCGCACACGCGGTGGTCGTTGCACTGTCTTTTCATCGTCGGCCGAATTGTGTGCTTCAGAGGCATCTTTTCGTCGTTTATTGTTGTTATTAGTATTGGTATTCGGACGGTTGCTGTTCATTGTGGCGGCTTCTTCTGGTTCGGAATCCGAAAATGTCATATTGAGCGAGTCATTGACCGAATCCGCGCCTCTGGGATGTTTGGGCGGCGGATGTTGTTGTCGCGGGCACTAGGACTAAACGAGGTTTGCAAAAATCGAAAGATGGAATCACTGTCTTGAAACAATCGTCGATCCTCTTCCGTCAAGGAGGAATCCGATCGCTTGAGTCTAGTATTCCCTTCGGACGAATTCGATTCTCCTTTACTGCTTTGCGACCGACGCAAATCCCGATCATCATCGGAAGCATGTCCTCGGAATCATGATTGGGCGATACCGATGGAGGATAATACTCATAATATCCTCGCGTGGGCGGCGTCGAAGGAGAAAAGTCGCGTGCCGAAATGGCCTGCACGCGACCACCACCCCGATTCGTACCGCACCAAACGATTGTTGCGCCTCACAGGCACCGGCCATTGCAACAAAACTTTTCGTTTGGCCATGGCGGGGCTGTCCCAACTACTGATACTTGTATTTCCGGGACTTGTGGGAAAAGAGGGATAAAAGGAGATGAAATGTTGTTGTGGATACGATGACGGAGCATGTTCTTCGTCCGAGCTTCCCGAGAGGAAGCGCGGTCGACCGGCGGAGGCGGCGGCATCAATCGATGGGATGCTCGTATTCGGTCAGAGTCCGCATCCTCGGAAGCGGACGGTTCACTGAGAAAATGATTGCTAATTGAGTCCCCGCCATCATGTTGTTTGGTTGGAATGATTTGTAGAACTGGGACTTTGAAGTCACGATCTGCTTCACCGTCGTCGCTCAATCGGAAATCATCTTCTTCTTCCTGTTGTTGTTCATCCGTTTTTCCTTTTTTCGCTGCGGATTGTTGTGAACTCATGATTTTTGTTATTTACGCACGCATTCGTGCTTTCGTTAATCTCTTGCTAAGAAGGACGATGAGACACAATATGGTAGGATGATGGGAGCCAGCGACGAAGGGAGAAGAAAAACAACAACGGAGCGAAGTTCGGATCCGGGTTCCGGAAAATTCGGGTGGTCGTCCTGTGATCGATCCGACACGCATGACCGATGTACAGTTTGTCTTTCGAAGGTAGCACTATACTACATTGTAGAAGTGAGTACCGCATATTGCAAGCAGAACTTTTGGTTGGGTTGATGAGAGGAATTCTCGCGCATCTGTCGTTACCGTCTTCTTGTCGTTGTAGATGTCATTGATGTATGTATCATCGGGGCGATCATCATTATCGCATTTCCTCAAACTTCTTTCCTGGTGTTTCTCCTTTCTCCGTTATTTCATCTACTACTAGAGCGTTCCGCCCGAAATGAGAGCGAAGAACCAGACAAATCTGATTCTATTCACAACAATCGTCTTTTCCTGTCATTCAACACT
>BROJ01000362.1:0-31226 GCA_026008555.1 Fistulifera pelliculosa | reverse complement strand
CAATCCCAAGTTGCACCAAGAAGCGTATCTGCGGCGTTGTAAGTTGCCGAGTGTCTTTGTTGCTATTCGAATGATCATCTTTTAAGTTAACAGCGAAGATTAAAACAATTAGACGAAGTAATAAAGTGCTTCTTGCATTGTCCTCATTCGATTGCATTTCGCATTGCGCTTGCGCCACCTTTTGTTTTCGTGGTCGATTCGGTCACGAGTCGTGATCTCTTGAGGGTCATTCACGCATGATTTCGGATCCGGTACTTACTAGACCTAACCTTATTCACAGAGGTGCATGCAAGCGACGACACATTTATTTGTTGGGTATGTCCGTCACTAGTCACAACATTATTGTTTGAGTTTTGTGTTCTCTCGTCGTCCTCGTCAGCCAACGTCTGTGGTTGATGGAAAATGGAAATCAATCATCAATCATCATCTGTCGTCCGACATCTGTTTTCTCGTTCGTTCCTGGAACATTTTGACAAAACACGCCGCACGCCGCAAAATGTCCGCTGTCGACCTCGTGGATCACAAATTGTGTAGAAAAAAGTGGAGCGAGGTCGTGCCACTTTTGTTCTCCGTCCAATGTCCAATGGATTTTCACTGTACCAGGTAGGTACAGTCTACAGTCGGATGCTTGCGACTCTTTAAATTCTATGTGATTCGACAGGCACAGAATCATCCATAAAGTGCAGCAGCCGTGTAGTGTCGGGCAACTCTTTGTATCCGGCCATCTGGCGTCTGGCGTTCAGCGTTGTGCGGTCTAACTTCACATGGCCACTTCGAACGCAATAAAGAAGCGCACGTCAAGATCCAACTCCGTTTGTTCGTGTCACAAACGACCGACCACAACCCACAACCTAAGTAAGAGGAACTCAAAACTCAAACACCGAATACCGAAAACGACAACGTTGGCACTGAGCCAATTTGTACAGAAATAACGTAGAAAATGTACCTAGCAAAGTCATAAATCAACAAGTCACTGGCAAGCCGGCAAGCGAAAAGCAAGAAGCAAGGGCTCCCAGAACGCAGACCACAGTAACCCAGTAATGTTCATCAGTTCATCAATAATCAGTACTGTCGATTTGGATGCGAGGTCGGAGGTCGGAGGATGGATCGCCCCAAAACGAAAGGAAAACATCTTCCAATATTTTTTTATCGAAAGCATACAATTATTATTTCTGAGAGTTTGCCGGAAATTTTGCATTCTTATCATGAGTAAACAAAGCTTCTTAGCTTCCGCTTTATCGTTGCATGCGAGAAGAATGTCAAGTGGACAGCTGCAGAATCAAAACGTCGCGAACGGGACACCGCCCTTGTCACAGGAAGAGCAGAGACAGCAGCTCGTGGAAATCCTCACAGAAGCGTTGGCAATAATTCAACAAGGAGAAGATAACAGTTTGGTTATCATGGATCAATCGAACAATTCTACCTCGGGACCAGAAGAGTCGAGCTCTGATGGTTTGGCGACTGTCGATGCACCTTCGGTCCCCGACCAGAAGAAGAAACTGAGCAAGGTGCCAACTACGAGAACGAAGTTGACCGTGCGGACGAAATCCTTCCAACAAATCCTACACGCAAGCTAGACTGAGGGCGTTACTGTGGTGTGCATCGGTGCACATCGGGTTCATCCGGTACTCGTGTTCGTTTGACGGGGTACTGGTACCAGGTACTCGGGGACTTTTCGTTCTCAACATGCGAACACCCACAAAATAGACCTCGCAGTCGCGGTTGCTCGTCACTCGAGAGTTGAACGTCCCGATCCCCAACCTCAACGGAGGAAACACCAAATTCAAAAAAAAATCGACCATGGCGAAAATGTGATGGCAGTGTAAAATTAATACGTTTGAGTAAATGCAATCGTGAATTATTATAGAATTATATATATTTGAATATAGAAGAATATGTAAGCATGTGGAAGCTCCTAATTGTGCTTGGCCGGGCATCTGCATTTGTATTCGCCGTTCCTTCCATTGCCAAAATCCCTCAAGCTTGCCATTGTCCTTCCAGCAGTCTCCATTGATGCACTTGTCATACTCCTTGACCGACCTTCGAAGCCTGTTGACCCATGCGTAAGCCTTACCATCAACTTCCCCGGACTTGTTGCTTAGCTGAGCGAACTTGACGACAAGATCATAGACCTTTTTTCGTCCAACCGCGCTGGCGAGTTCTGCCCTCTGCGCAGCGTAGCTCTCGGTGCCGTACTTTCTAGTCCTTTTCTTGGCATTACATCCGTCGTCTCCCGCTGTCATCATCCGAGCTGTCTTCGACGCCATCTATAAAAAAACGAATGTGAAACGCGTGGTCGAGTGAGTCATAAATTACAAAAAAAAAGCGAAAGGTGCGGACAACAAACAGTGCTCACCGATTTCCATATTTTCAGGCGCAGGCACGTGCACGACGGTAACAGAGTTAGTCTTCATCATCTGCCAGAGCTCTCTCTTCTCGGCCTCTGTGTTCGTAATGGTGAGACGCGCGAATTTTTCTTCGATGTCCTCGGGCTTTTCTTTGCCTCCGCCGCCGTGTCTCTGCTCTGCTTCCACAACCCCGGCAGCTCAATTTGATCCGCCTGCACTTGCAGTCGTTCCGCATCTCCCGATCGCGTGTCCCAGTCGGCACAGAGTGCCTCATACACCCGTAAGACAAACCGCAATATCGGCCTCTAGGGTCGGGGAACGTATAGAATAGGTTCCGAAAGATGAGTACCAAGCAATACTTCTGTATCATAAGGATTACTTATCGAATACGTTTCATCAGGTAACGTTTAGTAGACCAGACTATTATCTTACATTGAACAATGAATGTATTCACACACAGGAATAGCATACCGAGCCATTTAATTATGCGACGGATGGATGCTCATTATACTCCGACTCCTTCTCGTCGACTTCTTCCTCATCTTCCTCCAAATCGAAAAGATTCCAGACGACCCCGTGTGGATCCTGTGAGCACTCGACTGCGGCCATTCCTCGCGAGCCACTCAAAACCAAATTTGATCCGCTTGTCGATCCTGCTATTGTACGTGTCTTCGCGTACACGATCCTCCTCCTCCTTCGTCGTCGTCATTCGAGCCGTACGTTTGGACCTGGACGGTGCTAATTGGTTGTGGTAGGATCCATGAGGATCCACGTTTTTCGAGTGTTTGCATTGTTAATTCAAGGTCTTCGTAAGGAATAACTGATAATTGAACAGCATCCGCAACCCGCGTCAAGAGCGCTAGCGATTGCCTGGGGCCCTCCTTGCCGTTGGATTCACCTGACAGTGTGCTCTTACCATCGTCCGAATAAAATTCCAAAGCCAGTATTTCATCGCAATGATCCCATTCGATCCGCGCCGTCCAAGTATGTGAAGACGCGAGGCTGTTCGTTCCCTTGCAGGACAATGGGACCGCATGCAAGTCAAAGCATTTTTTATCATTGGAAGCCCGGGCCGCCACTAGCCATTGCCTGAAACGATGGGCATTGGGCGCGGGACAGTAAACGCCATCATATTCTCCTACCGCGTTCCCACGACCCACACGGATGATCATGGCGATTGACTGCGACGATGTTACATCGCCAAAGAGCAGTTGAGTTGTTTGCAGCTGCTGTGTGATACTCTGAGGTGGACCAGCAAACAATGATGTAGCAGCCGTTTCACGGCGCTGAAACATTGAGGGAGCGTAATCACGGATGTATTCTTCAAGGTGCTGTCTAGCAACAGCTGCGCAAATTCCAAATGCAGAATCGACTCTGTCGTTAAACCACCATCCGCTTCGTCGCCGGCCTCACTCAAGTAGCGCAACAGCCGATGCACAACAGCATCGGGGACACGGCGCTTTCGGGCGTTTTCATGCCGAGCCGACTGGGGCGCAGTTCCTCGTGCTTTGATTTGGGCACCGACCGCTCGAAGCCACCCCAGCCAGTCTTGCAAACGAATCCGTGCTTCCATCAACTTGACAAGTGTGCTTTCTACCGTCACCAGTAGCAGTTCTGCATGTTGCAAACAGCGAAGCGAATGTTTCGCCGACAAAAGCATGACCGTATCATCCTCGATTTCCAATAGCGGATCCGCCTCGATTTGCCGTGCCAAGCCGTGCAAGGTTGAGAATTGATACACACGCTTGCGCGGGTTCCAACAAGTGCTCTCGGCACTGCGACTCGACATTGGCGACCGCGACGAATAGAGAGACTTCGAGACGTTGAATCAACTGATCGTTCATTTGGACGCTCGTGAAGAACTGATCCATCGCATTCGACAAATTAGGCGCAGCGCGCGTATGCCCAGATAAAATGTACTGTACTAGCAGCTGACGAAGTGCAGTTTGTTCCAAAAGACCATAATTCTCCAACAAGCGCACGAGTGCTTGCACTTTCATATCGAGCGGTTTCAAGGACGACTTCCACGAGCCCAATATATCCGGCAAGGCTTCCCGCAACCGATGCATTCGCGATGTTGTGGAAGCGTACAGCGCACTGATGGTTTGCAAGGCGTAGCGATGTTGTTGCAGAGAAGGAATTGAGTACAGGGTCACTGCGTGCTGTCGCGAAGGCACACACACTGCCATTTGTGTCAAATTCGTCGATGTAACGACAATGGCGTCTCTCTGCACCTCATCATCTTGAGGGAGGGACGACGACAGAACGGCAGGAATCGGAAGATTCTTCAAAAGAGGATAACATCCATGCAGACAACCGTGCAAATGAAACGTCCCGCTGTCTTGGTCTTCTGAAATCGCAACTAGAACACTGAGCACCGTTTGACTTGTGGGTAACGTAGAGGATACCATGTCATTTGTCTTTCGCTTCATAATCTGACTATGCTGGTACGGCAAATGGAGGGATTCGCGATCAGTTGCAAATTTAAAGGATGCAATTCCCAGTACTGCAGATCTTCTTCTTCGTCAAGTATAGTATTGTGTTTATTTTCCTCATCCTCGCCACAGCGTTCCTCGACCACGCCGGATGCGCTTTTCCCATATGACTCCAAACCAAGGCACGTAATTTCTTCTTTGAAAAGAAGGAAACGCAAACGAAGCGAATTGTTGTTGTAATAGTGATGCGCTCGAATCCTCCCGATGCATCGACGTTACCACAACCGAAGACGACGACAGGAGTGCTTCCAAATCGTGCAGCACCACATTTCCTGATGATTTGCACAGGCGAGCCACCGTCCGTCGGGACGCCATGCGGCGTGTGTGAATTGTGCAGTTGTTTCGTCCATAATACTTGCATCCACTTGACTACATGTTAATGTCACGAGTTTTGAAAGGTAACACTTCGATACAAGGTCAGCGAAGAAGACGCTGCTGCTGATAAGATAAAGAGTAAATCCATCGAAGGACACAGTCGAAGCACGGTTGATTTTGACGCAAAGCGACGCGTGTGCAGCAAAGTAAAAGGAGCGCGCTGCTCCTCGTCATTGTCGCTGTCATCGTCTGTATTCATTTTCATTCTTTCCGTCATTGCGGTGTCGCAGTTGTTGCTTTCACCACGCTCCTGTCTCCTCTTTCTTCTTTGTTGCAGTCCTTGAGAAATTAATCTGCGTCAGAGACGTAAATAATAGTAATAATAGACTAGCAACTAGCAATACAAATAGAAATGGCATCATCGCAATCGTCGAAGCTGCTCTCGGCGCAGCTGCAGTCTGCTAAAAGTTTTGTTCATCGTAGTGGTACAAGCTCGGTATTCGAATCGTTAAATCTAATTTAACCTTAATTACTTCCGTAAGGTTGAGGATACGTACACACAATTCTCCAGCTAAAATGTTTCTCGCAGGCGATGTTTAGTTCGTCTCCTTGCTCTGAAAACATCATCTCACGCAAGTATGCATTCGAATTCAAGTTTCGGCTAAACCAACCGGAACTGTGAGCTAATTTTCAATATATAATTGTGTAAACAGATCTAAGAATTTACATCCCCAATGAAAACTGAACAAAAATGCCAAAAGTCGACCCTCATAGATGCAGGGCTCTATGCTATACATTGCAAAATTTACGTCGTCAATCTGCTTGGTTCAGAAGACGAAAGCGCAGCATTCCTCCACTTCCACAACACCACAGATCTGCGCGGAATCGCACCAGTAGTCTTCCCCGTCCCCATGAAGGATTTGGAGCCAGACAAGTTCCACATCTCTTGTCGCGTCGCCGTAGGTACATGGTCACAAGCGTCCATTAAATGAATTCGGGCCAAATTCACGGCGGGTTGATAGATACGATCGAGTTTCGTTGGGAAGTACGTAGCCGCTTTCTGGCGCTGATGACGGGGCAAATGGGAACAATGCCGACATCGAATTCCAACTTGACCTAATGTAAGGGGTTTGTTTCGTCCTCGGATGGCGGTGGCGACATCGTCATTGGTAGCTTCAAAGTATTCAACGTGTTGTCGAAACAAGCACTGGTATTCCGAGATGGTCTTCATCGGAAGGCAACCACAAGGGATCCGTGCGAGACGACGTGTGAACCGTAAGGTTGGCTGTAGGACTCTTCGGCTGCAAGCTGTGACTGCCATCTGAGCTTTCTGACGAATTCGAATTCTCAGCCGACAAAAGGACTGTAGGAATCCCAGAGGTTCATATCGTGTATATCGGGAAGAGTGGGGGCTTTGGAAATGAAATAGTCGACCAGATTGTCAAGATCGTCTTGCATTCGCTTCTGTGACTTGTTATTTACACTTCGACTTTCTTCAGCATGAGGCTCATAAACGAGACTTTCGCCCAGTTTGGCCGCTGGATACCCATTATCGAGCAGAAACTGGACAAAGTTAACATCTTGATTGTAATATCCTCCAAATGCGACCGGCAGACTACTCCTCGGTATACCATGCCGCGAAAAGCTCTCCGCTAATTCTTCTACCGAGTCGCAATTGTGAACTTTCACTTGCGAGACCAAACCAGCCGCTTGTTGAAGACCAAAGGGAACGATATATTGCCACAAGTTTTGGTTCTTTTCTTTGATATACGCCAAATGCATTTCTTCGATTTGGGGAATAGGAAACGCATGCTCAATCAGTAAACGTGTTTCTTGGTTGACTCTGGCTCGAGCGAGATTAACGGTGAAGCCTCGAATAAAGACGCGGGGCCCTTTTCCAGCTTGCATGCAAGGATCAATTAACTTTGTAAAAGAAGAAGCGCATTCGCAATAGCGTTATTTCATCGACCGTGTCACTTGAAGAGGTTCGGTCATAAATGAGAATATTCCCGTCGTAACCATCATCAACTCTAGTCCTGAAGCAATGCAGCTCACTTCTTCTTCACTCAAAGCTCCTTTCCGCTCAAATCCATCGGGCGAAAGGCCCGCTCCCCAAATAATTCGTTTCGCTTACTCCAGTAAGTGACGAGCCGCTCAGAAGCGCTCCAGGAATTGAACTTTTCGAACCGCAAGAATTTCAGAGGATCCGACTCTGTTTGAACGAGGTCGGGACAATCGCGGAGGGCTTGCATGTACGCAGCCTTTCGATCGTATGAAATGAATTCCAAAATTTCACTGAGATGCTCCAAAGCTCGCCTTCGAATGCCCGGATCCTCGTTTGTGTTATTATTGCTTTGATGATCAGCCGATTCCATTGTCATTTTGATATGATAAAGAGGCGAAAAGGAAGTCTTATCGCTGTGCTTTTTTCGCTGTTGCAGTTGCTGTTTCGTTTGTTCGAAAACAATTAAGAGCCAAGTCTATAACCCCGGAATACCGGTAGTCCGTTTGTACCAAAATGACCAGTCCAAACATTTCTGTACTCATAACCAATTCAAATGACCCTTGTCTAACTTTTCGTACTCGTCTTCGTCCATTTTAAGCCGACGAGGGTTAGGAATCAAGGGTTTCACCAACCAAAAACTTCCTTTTTTCCATTCGTCGCGCCAACAGTGTTTCCACATTTGTGACCATGGCCGAACAGACAATGAGCGCCGCAAGCGCTTGAAGCAGATGAATGATGAAGCTCTTCTTGCTCTCCGTCATGTTGATATCTGTTTGGTTTCGATGCAAGCCACTGCGGTCGCACTTCTGGATTCGTCTTCTGACGAAGAAGGTGAAAAGTCGAAAGCGGAATATCGTCACTCGGCACAAATTTGATCATGTGGCTGCGCAGCGTGCTGTCAGAAGAGATTTTTTGAGCGCCAACCCCAGTTGCAAAGAGTTTTCTTCTATTTATCGCATTTCAAAAGCGCGATTCCAGCGCATGTTGGAGGATTTTAGTAGAACCGACATCAAGTTCTACCACCCAAAGTATGGTACTTCTATTGAAGTTCGCCTTCTCCACCCACTTAAACGTCTTGCGTTTGGGAAGCTCGTCATCAATCTGCTGCTTATTTCCAACTGTCAGCCACTTTGCACGTCAGTGTTGCCTGGAATTTGATGCCGCTTTCAAGCAGCTGTACCTTTCGGAGTATTTGCGTCTTCCGGATGCTAGCGACCTCAGAAACATTGTCACCATGCATGAAGCAGTGCATGGTGTACCGGGAATGTTCGGGTTGCTCGATTGTTGGCATACGCATTGGAAGAATTGTCCAAAAGCTTGGCAGGGTTCCTATAAAAATGGAAAGAGAAAAAGCCAACACTTAAAATGGAGGCACTATGCGACCACCATCTTTGGTTTTGGCATGCTTCTTACGGACATCCAGGAACCATGAATGATTTAAATATACTTGATCGTTCGACGCTTGTGAGAAGCTTTGCGGATGGGAGTTTTGCTGCTTTAGAAGCAGAGGCTGGTGTCGTTCCATACGAGATTGCGGGCCGGGAATTTTCAAGCTTGTTCGTTGCTGATCGCGTGATGGACGGCGATGTTTATGCGCGATATGATCCTTCGAATAGTCTGGACGATTGCTACAAAGATTTAGAAGCCACTATTCTTTGCTTTAAGCGTGTTGAAATCCACAGGTGCCGGAGCCGTCTATGGATTGGGCTGTATATTCTTAGAGGTTTGCAAACGGATTGCTTTGTAAATATTTGAGCTATTTTATGAAGCTATCCAATAAGCTTGATTTTGATCTTGTCTTCATAGTTTTCATTTGAATCATGTAGAATCATGTAGAAGCTGCTGTTATTGTTCCTTATCTATTATCTTCCGCAGCTGTTAGTTCTTGTGGAATAACGAGTGTTCGTGTTTGGATAGATTGCTGTTGGCTTCTCGTTTTCTCTCTCATATAATAAGTAGGTGCGCGTGTCGTTGTACGATTGGTACGTGCCTGGTGCCTGACTGGTTATTCAACATAAGCGGGAGTCGACGCAAGGGGCGGAGGAGACATAAAACCTCTTTTAGTTGACGTTACGCAGAGCGCAATACATTCCCTACAGACAAGAAACCCAGTTTTCCAGAGGTCCATAGCGCACACAGCCCAGTGACAGCGCTGACGCGAAGAGTGAATCATGGTTTTGCGGTAAACTTCAACCCTATTTAGACTACTAAATGTGCTGAAACAGTCGTACAGTGTACAGTTGGACAAGCTCTATAGCCACTTTTGACTAAGCTGAAAAAGTCGTCCTTGTTTCGTAGTCGTTGACGACTGCCAGTACCGACTTAGGTCATGGATCATGGAAGCACTAACTAGCTAGGGACAAACTCCGCGGCCCTGAGTTCTCCGTTATCGTTCGCACCAAGAAAAGAGGTGATTTGGAAATTAAAAGTCTTCTGCAGAGTCTGATTCCATCCAACTGGAAGGGATAAGTGAGACCTGTAGTTTGATAGTGATTTCGAACGAAGTTTACTGTAGAATTGTTTGTGGGGCTTCGCTTCGAATTGTTACAATGAATTGTTGTACCGAGAGAGTATAATGATTACCTAGCGGGACCCGTCTTGGACTGTGGTTGACTGACCTTCACACCGCGACTTGCTTTGTGATAGAAATGCGGCGTCAATTCTCGTTGTCCAACGCTTTTCAGAATAAACAAGTTCTTACATACGGCGATAGAAGCAGCCGTCAAACTCGAAACGCGATCAGTTATGTAGAACTCTGGTCTCCATGTCTCCAATTAGCATAGACCTTCAAGCTCCAGATGAACTGCAGTGAACATCGTCGCCATCATCGGGCGAAACTTGTTTGAGAATGAGGAGAAAAGAATACCGTCAACTACCAGGATGACGAATGTACAGCAGCGACAAGTGCATAATGTAGCGCATTCGGTCACCATTCCGATTTACTGCGCTGCGATCGGTGCGAAACATCGAGGGGAAAAGAGTCGAATATTCCGTCCTTGACGATAAGGGATATCAGCAGTGGGCGAAAAGTCGTTGTACAAATCTGTGTGTGCATCCAAGTGGCAGGTAGAATTCCCGTTTCCAGCCTGGGCGTCATCGATCACATAAAGAAGGGATGTGATTTTGAAATTAGTACCGTTTAGCAGAGTCATCGCAATCCGTAGATCAGTCCCAGCAGTCGCTTTATTTGCCGGCAAGTTTAACTGGAATGGATACGTGAGGCTTGTAGTCTGCTTGTGGTATCCAGTAATTTCAAAGGACGTATGATGCAGAAATCGTTTGCGGGTTATTGCTTTGGATCGTGACATCAAATTGCGCCAATGAGTTCTCCCACGAAGGACCATAACTCTTCAACGAATGCAGCGAAATTGTATTCACTGGCTGTGAAATATTGCGGAATTCCAACACGAGCTCTGCCCCAACCGAATGTGCGCAAAGGCCGAGCTTGTTCTTTGAAGCGACAGAAAATGAATAAGCGAACATACAACAAGTGATCAAAGTGATTCGTCAATTTATTCTTACCTGCCATCCATTGCGAATGTCGTCTTCCGCTTGCCAACCTGTATTGGAAATTTCATACGTTGAAATATAGTTCGAAAGCTTGGAACGCTGTCGGTGTGTTCCAGCCGGATTGGCTACAAATGCAAACAAACAGGGTCCATTTGCGGAGCAGCTTGTTGGCTGGAGTGTCGATTGCCGCTGCTGAATGCGTTCTTGCCATTGAAGAAATGTGGTATTCCAAGGAAACGGTAACGGTAACGGAAGAACCGTAGCGATGGTTTCCCTTACTACTTCACTCCGAGTCGCGGCCTGTCTCGATAACTTCTGCTCGTATCGTTCTTGTTCACAATATTCAACAGCTACTTGCAAAAGGAATAAGCAATCACCCACGCCACTGCAACATGCCCCGGCATACCAAAATGAGCATCCCGGCGCCGTTCGAGCGGCCGACGTCCCTGAGCGTTGCGTTTGGGGGTCGCGCCCACCACGACGGCGAAAATAATGTTTCTCGCGTGTTTCCGTATACCCATGGCCGAAAGGCTGTCGCAGGACTCAGATACATGGACCCCGAATCTTGTGCCACTTGTCGCACGGCATCGTTCCGAATATCTTCTCCCAGCAAACGATCATGATGATTTCCGTAATAATCATTGACAAAGACCACCAGCGGTTCTTGTTTGCAAGACGATGCCGCCGCCGACACAAACTGGGACGCCGCATCCACGTTACTTGATAATGATCGTAATTTGCCGTCGCGTTGTTTTCGGCAGTATCCCACGACCACGAATAAAGCGCATCATTCGGCGCGTACGCATTGAACACGACATGAGGTCCTCCTAGTTCTTTTAAAATCTCGGAGTGATACAATTGATATTCCAAAACGGGCAACGCCAAGAACGAATTCGTACCACCCGTCGCCAGATTGAAGATTTGCAAAGGCAAAGCATATTCATTCGCTAGCATTTGAAGGCGATGTACCCAAGTGCATTGTCGACTATCGACGGCAGGTTCTGTCTTGTTGATGTACGCTTTCAATTCGGCACGAGGAATGGCATCGCATCCTCTCCTTCCTTCCGCGACACTGCCTCCCATGACGGCTAAGCGGATAGTTTCGTTTCGCAAAAGCGGTTTTATACTGGCTCGAAGTGAATGAAGCCACGGCATGACCACCAGTCCTCTTTCCAAAACACCCGGCGAAAGTGTCACAAAGAGCCGTTGCATCCAAGAAAGGTGCGACGCCGATAAAGCTGTTGATTGAAGAATTCGATCTTGATTTTGCTTCCACAGAGTTGCTGCAGAGACCCCGACGGGTAAACGAGAACAGAATTTTGGCAGTTCGGACGAGGAAGAGTCGGCTGTGGATGCGTCGAGGATGCTATTATGATCGCGCGACCCTGCCGTTCGCTTTCTTGATCAGAAAGCGACGTGAACGCTATTTCTTCCTTTACCGATGATTCTGGATCGAGCTGCAGTCGCACGGCTCTCCAAACTTGCCAAGAGAACAATAGAAAGATACTCAGCACATGCCAGCGATACGATCGGATTGGCATGCTGTTTACGGTTGCTGCGTTCTTTGAAGAGAAAGGAATCGGTCGACCTTGCTTCTCTCTTAGCGCATGTAGTTCGTTCTTGTTTTTCGTTCTTCTGAAATAACCATTGTTACGGAAGCTATAATAGAGAATGTTTTATTATAAAACTTGCAATAAAAGTCTTGTTGTTTTCCCGATTTCTCGCTTCTCGCCTTTTTATTTGCTGTTTGCGTCGAGCGACGGACGGAGAGGCACTGGGTCTTGGCAGACAAGTCACGAACTCGTTCGTCGGTCGGACTCGGACGGAGCTCCGGCCGCGGAGTTTTAGGAATGAAAACAGGCCTCACTTTCTCCTCGCAGCTCCCACAGTCAGTTCTTTTTTCCGCCTTGATCCCTTGATACCACATTGTACCAAGGTCTTTGCGGTCTTTGACGATTATGACGATTATGAATTATGACTACTTTTATACTATCCAGGAACCAGGAACAGCTACATTCAACTTTCTAGGATTGCTCCCGGGATGGAATTTCCATTTCCGGGAAATGGAATTCTGATTTCCATCCCATTTCCCATCGTGTGGCCAGGAATTTACCGGGATGGGAAATACAGACCATCTCAGTAAAATCGGTTGGCGGTACCTGGTAACAATTTCGTTTACCGAAAAGATCCTGAAGTGCTGAAGTGCCGACTCTATTGAGCTTTGAGCATCTCCCGACCTTTGAATATTAATATATAAAGGAAAACAAGAATAATGATTAAAGTAAGAAACGAAGCATTACTCTTGGGTGGAAGATGGACGCTTCAACAATTTCCACGAAGCAAAGTCTATTCGGAACAAAGGTTGGCGACCTGAGGCCGAGGAATCAGTAAATAGTGGCAGGACTCGACGTGCTCCATTTTGAGAAATTCCGTCATGATGTCACTCAAATCAATCTTTTCAGCCACCCTTGCGAATTTCTCTTTCGGATTTCGATATCCTTCGAGGTTGAAGCATTACGCATCAATCGAGATGCTCAGTTTTCTTTTTTTTATTATGTCTTTCAGGTTGAAGCATGCGTTGAGAATTGACACACACGACACCATTTTTTACAATTCAACGCGTTTGGTTCGGTTGCTCCTGGCCTTCGTCCGTCTTTCAGGACCGGCACTGGACATTTCCCATTTCCATTATTTCCCATTTCCCGGGAAATGGCTTGCCCATTTCATTCCATCCCGGTCCTGCCAGAAGGACCGGGAGCAATCACTAAACTTTCCTTGTTCCTTGGCTAAATCTTGATTTCAGCACTTTAAGAAGTATTTGACATCTGAGTTCTGAGTCGGACTTTGCAAAGGGCCTTAATCTTCTTTTCGTTCAATCAACGTTACGAATACGAATGGAACATTCAGGAAGAGTCAGCTCGTCACATATACAGTACAAAGATCCGCCACGAAAGAAGCACACAGAATTCTCTAGGCAATTGGAAAACGTAATCTTTGCTTTGCTTCGTTCAATCGAATTTGCCGTTTGCTCTGGACGCTGCGCGCATTGCCGACAAGGTGAACATACCGTCCACAAAAAAAAAAAGGGACGAGCATCCAGCAATCTCCTTGTTTCAAAGCATTCATCATTATATTTCAACAACATGAACGCACTAGCACCCACAGAAACAACCAACATGTTCTTGGATCGCTTGTCTTTTCCGGCGAGCCACCACCGACGATCCGCATCCAAACACAAATCCAGTAATTTTACAATGCCCTCTTCAAACATCCAAGGCCGTTCATTGTGCCAGAATACTTCTTGGCTCCTCCACTTCTATCAGACGAAAGCTGAGCCCCGTCGGTTGCTGGGTGGATTGGTCGGACAAGCATGACGAATGCGATTCTGACATTTCAGATTCCGAAGACGAAGACTGAGACGATATTGTGCCTGTTCGAGAATCAAGATGGAGCTCCAACCCATGCCTCACCAGTCAATCACTGCTACGAGAACAACCACTGAGAAAGGTCGTGTCGGTCGATACCGTCATGACACAACCGACTCGCAAACAAAGCTGTTGCGATTTGAAGAAATTGGCGCTATGAAAGAGCTGCCATTCAGTGTTGTAAATCATATCTACGTAAAATTTTGCTGTATTGAAACTGGATTAATATTAGGTATAAAATACGGATTCATGAAGCAACACTGCCGCTTGTGGACGGGCTTTTCTTTGTTCCATCCGATCATGTATGATGAGGCCACAATACCTGGTAACTGGTAAGTGCTCTCCTCTCTAGACTCTCGATACAGTACGCGAAAGACAAAACCCAATTGCCAGAGTCGCAGTTTATCGGATTTAGGATTTAGCATCGGTTACCAGCCTGTATAGCCCCAGTTTAACTTTCTACTTATCTTTTCTTGGTCTTTTATGACGTTTTTATTTGATACAGCGAAACTGCACTAGCGGCTAGCGGCTAGCGCTGGAGCTTTTCTCCAGAGTTTTATCAGATGTCCCATAGCGAGTCATGCTGCATATCCCCAAACACGTTTCAATACCGGTTCTCGTTTTCCGCCGCTGCTTCCTATATTTTTTTCAACAGCGACAACAAAACGACCATGACCTCCTCTGTTTCGACTTCTTCACCGAATACGTCTACATCGTCTTCTTTTTCAAGCACTATCAAGAACAATATGAATCCGAATATAACTGCAAAAGATAGCATTATCGATCACGACCCAGTCATTCAACAGCGCGCTTTAGAACATCTCCATGAAGTATTAGAGACTATTTCACCCGATCGAAAAGTAGCGTATCTGCAAGCCCTTCATGTATGCCCAGAAATCGTGCAAACTGAATCAGACCCGCTGAAATTCCTGAAGTTTGAAAAATACAATTCTTGGAGTGCATCGGAGCGGCTCGTCACGTACTGGAGAAAGCGAAAAGAATTATTTGGCGAGAGAGCATTTCGGCCGATTGATTTGAGCGGCAAAGGCGCTTTGAGTGAAGAGGACGTCAATTATATTGCGTCAGGACTTGAGTTGATGATGATTACAACGGGGAATATTTTGATCTATGACCGAACGTTGACGAGTGATACAGTCGAGGACATTGTTCGGATACGGATGCGATTTTTCTTTTACAAAAATTAATTGATCCTTGTATGCAAGCTGGAGAAGGACCGCGTGTGTTTATTCGAGGTTCAGTATCAATTTAGCTCGAACCAGAGTCAACCAAGAAACACGTTTATTGATTGAGCATGCGTTTCCTATTCCCCAAATCGAAGAAATCCATCTAACCTACATCAGAGAGACGAATACGACCCTATGGCAGTATATTGTGCCCTTTGGGCTTCAGCAGGTGGCGGGTCTGGCCTCACAATTCAAAATACACAACTGCGAGTCGGTAGAAGAACTAGCGGAGAGCTTTTCGCGGCATAGCATATCGAGGAGTAGTCTACCTGTCGCATTTGGAGGATATTACAATCAAGACGTTAATTTTGTCCAGTTTCTGCTCAACAACGGGTATCCAGCGGCAAAATTGGGCGATAGTCTCGTGACAGAGCCACAACAGGGCGCGGAAGGAAGTCGAGATAGGGACGGCACCCACGGAAGCGCATGCACGATGATCTAGACAATCTTGTCGACTACTTTATTTCGAAAGCTCCTATGCTTCCCGATATACACGACTTGGACCCATTGGGCCTCGGCAAATACCTTCAGTCGTTTTTGACGGGCAGAAATTCGGCTCCATCATCACATTCCTGTCCCGACTTGCTGCATACACCTCGACTCGAGCCGATAGCCGCACGTGATAATCCGAATCCTGTGCATGAACCGACTCGCAAGGTTTCCTTATCTTTGCCTTCCGATGAAGACTGTGTTTCGGAATACCAGTGCGTGCTCCGGCAACACATTGAATTCTTTGAAGCCGCACAAGACGATATTACATCCTCTGCACGAGGGCGAAACAAACCCATTGTGCTCGGTCAACT
The DNA here is from genome assembly GCA_026008555.1 of Fistulifera pelliculosa. Taxonomy (NCBI): domain Eukaryota; phylum Bacillariophyta; class Bacillariophyceae; order Naviculales; family Stauroneidaceae; genus Fistulifera; species Fistulifera pelliculosa. The sequence continues at coordinate 15,081 of BROJ01000362.1, read as the reverse complement.
GGGGATTCGATGCCGGCACTGTGCCCACTTGCCCCGTCAACAGCGTCGCAAGGCTGCTACATATTATCCCACCAAACTCGACGGTATCTATCAAACTGCTTTGAACTTAGCCCGGATTCATTTGATGGACGCTTGTCTGCATGTGCCTATGACGAATCGACAACAATTGCTGGAGCTTTGCACCTCAAGTCCTTTATGGGGACGGGTAAAGAATACTGGTCCGATGCTGCGCAGTTATGTGGTGTTGTGGAAGAGGAGGGAATGTTGCGATTCGCGAGAACGATGCCGTGAACTTGAGTCTATTTATTCTGTTCATGATTCATGAGACCGAAGCGGTTACTCGTATAAACCCATCCCTATGCGGCCCAAGTCTCGACAATAATTATTTTCGAAATGTGCACCTCTACTCTGTGAAAATTGGTTGACTATCTATCGAATGTACCTTTGCCTTCGGTCATGGTCACTGGTCGCGCTTCGATACGTAATACCACGTACAGCCCTCGAAATTACTCCGTGCAGACACGCCAACACGCAGTAAGCAGAGTAAAGTCATGTTGAGTGTTTAGTGTTGAGTCGAGACGACGCAAAATGAGCGTGGCTTGTGCACGGATGGAGTTTCTTGGTGTATTCATTCTATTTCCCGTTCCTTTTGCAAGCTGTTCCTTCGAAGTCATAGTGTCGGACAAAGCATAACATGAGCACTCTTTCAGGGGATGCGAATACAGACGGTGGAGATCATGAAGACCCAGCCGTTCAAAGGCGCGCTCTTGCACATCTCAGTGAAGTTCTTGAGTTCGTTTCAACAGAACGAAAGGCGATCCGCGATTGTCCTGATCTCGTGCAAACCGAGTCCAATCCGCTCACATTCTTGCGCTTTGAAAATACAATTCCTGGAGTGCTGCCGAGCGGCTCGTTACCTACTGGAGAAAGCGAAAAGAATTCTTTGGGGAGCGTGCCTTTCGGCCGATGGATTTGAGCGGCCGTGGAGCTTTGAATGAAGTAGATGTCGATTACATTGCATCAGGAAAGGAGTTGATAATGATTACGACGGGGAGTATTCTCGATTATGAGAGAATGTTAGCGAGCGATACGGTGGATGACACTACCTGGATACGGATACGCTTTTTCTTTCTACAAAAATTGATTGACCCTGTATGCAAGCCGGAAAAGGAGCGCGTGTTTTTGTGCGAGGGTATAGCATCAATCTTGATCGAATCAGAGCCAATCAAGAAACGCGTTTACTAATTGAGGATGCGTTTCCTTTTCCGCACATCGAAGCACTCCATTTGGCGTTCGTCAAAGAGAAGAATCAGACGCTGTGGCAATATATTGTTGCCTTTGGACTCCAGCAAGCAGCGGGTTCACTTTCCATGTGTAAAGTGTATAACTGCAATTCCTTAGAAGAGCTAGCGGAGAGCTTTTGCAACACAATATCGCGCAGCAGTCTACCGGTCTCTTTGGGGATCTTACAATTCACACGTGAATTTCGCCAAATTTCTGCTTGACCACGGATATCCCGCAGTCAAGCTGAATCAAAATCCTGTGTTTGGACCGCATGCTGGCGTTGAACGAAAGCAAGAATTGACCAGGAACCACCGTAAGCGCACGCAAGACGATCTAGACAATCTGGTGGACTATTTTATTTCCAAAGCGCCCGAACTTCTCGATACACGATTTGGAGCCTTTGGGGCCAAGTGATTACCTTAGACCGGTACTGACGGTATCGAACTCGATTCCAGCGCATCATTCCCATCAAACTTTTCAGCAGATCCGTACCCGTGAGCCAGTAACTGCACATGGGAATTCGAGTCCAACAATCAATAACGAGCGCTCTTTTCCGCCATCTCGTTCAGTTGTCTTGTCGTTGCCTTTGGATATAGAGTATCTTTCAGAGTACCAATGTCTCCTTCGACAACACATGGAATTCTTTGAAGCAACAAATGAGGACATCACATCTTCCGTAAGAGGACAGAATGCACCTATTGCATTGGGTCAAGTGGGAATCCGATGCCGTCATTGCGCCCATTTACCCCGTCAACAACGTCGCGAGGCCGCTTCATATTTCCCCACCAAACTCGATCGCATCTATCCGACTGCCTTGGACTTGGCCCGAACTCATCTGATGGACGCGTGTGAGCATGTACCTATGGCATACCGACAGCAGACGCTCGAGCTGTGTGTCGTCGTCGATGAGTCCAGGACGAGGAAGGAATACTGGTTCGATGCTGCGCAAATATGTGGAGTTGTAGAAAAGGAGGAATGTTGCGATTTTGATGACGCGCAGAAAAGGCTTGGCTTTTTAAATTTTTATCAAGCAGATCTTAAGATTGGCGTTAATACACTTAAGATGTGGTCGGTCCCCAACACTTTCATTGTCTCTTGATTCATCGAAGTTGAATTTCTCTCGTATTGAAATTGATTTGAAGATGGCGAGGAGAAGTTCGAGTCTTTTTTTTTCTTGCTGTCCTTCCATCTCTTAGCGCGAGCAAATAGAGCATGATCGCCCACGAATAACTCCTTGGCTTTCCTATCTTGGCGGAGTTGATGGGCGTTTTGACAGTGTCCGAAGTCAAAAACAAAGTGAGAGATCTTGCGACAATTCCCTTGTCTAGTATCAACGAGGAAAGCGAAACAGCATTCAACGAACACATATCCGAAAACCACGAACCCCATCGGAAACGATGCGATAGGAGAGACAGAAATGATCCATCTTTTGCCGCCGAGAGTTTATCGCGTCTCAACACATCGCGTAGCAGTTTACCCTTCAGTTTCGGAGGTTGCGACAGTCCCAACGTGAACTTTGTCCAATTTCGCTCGTCAATGGATATCCTGCGACAAAACTTGGTGAAAGTCTCATGATTTGAGTCGAGCAATGTCGTGGAAGGAAGTCATGATAGGGACGATAACACACGGAAACGCAGGCACGACGATCTGGGCATCCTTGTGGACTTTTTTTTCATCTCCAAAGCTCCTAGTCTTCCCCATATTCACGATGTTGACTCTTTGGGACTCGGGAAGTACCTTCAGTCCTTCTTGGTCAGTCCAATCTTTCAGCCGGCGAGTCCCACAGACAACAGCAGTACTATCCATAAACCGAGTCGCTCGGTTTCCTTGTCGTTGCCTTCCGATGGAGACTTTGTTTCGGAATACCTATGCGTGCTTCGGCAGCAGATTGAACATTTCGAAGCAACTCATGACGATATCACATCCTCCATCCGAGGACGAAACAAACCGTTGGCATTTGATGTCGACATTGTGCTCACTTGCCCCGTCAGCAGCGTCGCAAAGCCGCGACTTATTATCCCACCAAATTCGACGGCATTCAGACCGCCGTGAATTTAGCCCGAATTCATTTAGAACATTAAGCATGTCGAAAGCGAATGCTGGGACTTTGTGCCACCAAGTCCTTTATGGGAACAGAGAAAGAGTACTGGTCCGATACTGCGCAAATATGTGGTGTTGTGGAAGAAGAGGGTGTGTTGCGATTTCAAAACAAAGACGGCGTGATTCATTTGACCTCTAGCTAATAGCCATTATTAGCAATGCCCTATATTTTTTCTCGCCGAGTCGTCAAGGATGGGGTTAGCCATTATCCCTATGCGGATTGATTTTCGACGTTTTCACTCTCCGCTGCCAATTCATTCTTTTTTTTTTAAAGAATTCAATCGAATTCTATGAGATTCCAAAAATCGACCTAAATAGATTTCGATTTGTTTTTTTTTGGATGAAAAACAACAATCGAATAACACGAGCGTCTCATTATTTTCGTCAATATCTTTTCTTTGCAAAAGAAAAAAACGCTGCGATGCTGTTCCGCAACAAACGACTTTCCCTCGTTGCCTTGACACATTCCTTGCATCTCGGAAGCATTCATCATCATGGAGTGCACGGTTTCCGCTCTTCTTCCTCGTTCGTGAGGTCTGTTCACGCGAGTAGCAGAACGCCTTGCACATCGACGACGCGATTCCCCTTCGCTTCGTCGTTTGCAACGTCGAGACGACCGTCCGTGGTGACGAGGATGAGTAGTTCATCGTCTACATCTTCCTTTATGAGTTCAATCTCGTCTTCAACACGCTCTTTTCACACGGCGTTCATGACGGGAAGCAGCGACTCCTCTTTTCTCTATCAGCCGTCGCTACCACCATCGCCGTGCCCGTTGTTGTCGTTCTCCTCACAGTCGCGTATTTGTATCGCGGTGCCATTTTGGAAAAGTTGAGGCAATTGAACGAAGATTCTTTGTTGTTGAATTTACAAATGGCTCGCATTTCCGATCCGAGTGAACGAGAAGGGACAGTTTTTCGGAATTTGCAGTTATTGGAACTCAACACAGATGCACAGCAAGAAGGAGACTGGCAATTGATGAGCTTGGGAGAATACATGAGGCAATTGAAACCGGCCATTCTTCCAGCGAGTATTCAAATGAAAGATGTACCGACCGTCTTGCAAGCGGAAATGGGGCGGCCTTGACGGCGGCTTTGTTAAAGGCGCTGGGACCGCATTTGGGACGGGCTGTCTTGCCCTTGACGGGCATGGCGACAAAGGACCGACGCAAGCCTTGGCGACGGCATTGGCGGGTCGTGCTTTGGCCATGCAAACGACATCGACTGCATCTGCAACCGATCGAGCTGGCTTGCCGCTGAATTTGATGAGTGTCTTGGCCGTATCGGACGTGAATGCAAAATTTCAAGAGCTGTGGAAGACTCCTTGTCGAGTAGTGATGATGACAAGGAAGATGAGGAAAAAGAGACATTGATTAAAGAACAATCTACTTTTCGTCAGCAACAACTACCAGACGAACGACACCTATTGAAAAGATGATAATGGGAGAGACTGGGAATGATCCGTCGTTCGCTTCGGAAGAGTTTATTACCTCGAACCGGTTTTTTTTTTGAAAGAGATTTTCCAGCGGCACTGAACGAATGGAACGCATTCTTTCGGAACAAGCTGACATTGCGGGCCAAATGTGCAAAGATGAATGCGATGTACGAGGCAATTTGATGAATGAAATTGGTGGCATTGCACCTTCGATCAACTCGATCGGGGATACAAACCCGAAGGTCGGGCCATGTCACCACCCGTTCCAATCAATCCGCGGTTGCTGCCGGACTTGCATTTGGGGTGGGGCAATGCTCAATGCACACACGAATCGAGAAGTGTTACTGAATCGACTGATGGCCGTGCTGATGAACAAACTGGCTTCGAATTATTATCGAAGATATACGGGTCAAGACAGAGACGGTGACTTTGTTGTTGTGTTAAACGGCAGAGATATTTCCAGCCCCAGCGCTTTGATTGAAGCGCTGATCGAATCGGATCACCATGTGGAATCGGCCGTCACAACACATGTGACTACATTCGGGATAGCGCTTTGCGTCAAGGAGAAAGACGGTTCTTTCTCGAATATCCCCTGGCATGTTTTCTCGATAGTGGGTACGAAGATCGTCAAGGCAACCCAGCTTCCGTGGCCATGCCCCATTCTGGGTTGGACTTGGATATTTCTGGACCATTCTTTGGCGATCGCGGCGATGGCAAGCCCGCAAAAGCCAGTATCCAACATTACATTGCTATTGATGGCTTTTGCGGCTGGTACACCAATCACAATGCTAACGTCCCGTGGATTCGTGGAGTTGACTGCGGTCCGCGGTTGTATGGACTTGAGGCGGCAAAAGCGGCTCGATTGGCAGCCGTGTACGCCACTTGCTTGAATGGTTTGGCTACCGAACGAGATTTACCATTTGGTGGATATGGATTGACAGCGGTCTGCAATGATTCTGCTGCCGTGATTGAAGAATGTTTGCACGGAACTTGCAGTATCTACCCCATGACATCGATAAGGAGTTACATGATGAGGACAGTTCGGTATGCAGTATCTGTACGGGATTCTTTTCGAAATGTAGACGGTATGGATACCGAAGTGGAAGCACTTGGAATGATCATTCATGCCATGGGCAAGATACCATCGGATTTGAATGCATCACCTAGCTACGCCGTGAGTTCTGCTAAGCGAATACTACACGGGTTGCCCGAGAATGCATCCTTCCAACTCATGACGAAATCTCGTGTCGTGGTGGAGTCCTTGTTGAAGGAAAAGCGATTGAAGAGGTGGCGAAAACAATGTCCGAAAGTCCGAAACGACAACGGCTTACGCAGCGCGACTGACTATTGAATCCAGAAACAACTATATTTTTGGACTTGTTTCAGAGTTGGAACCAGGAATGAAGCGAATATGAATGCAATGCGTCTACTAAATTTATCTGAGAATCTTTATATCCACGCATGCGAAATACCCAAATTGGGTATACCTTTGAAATGTTTACCAAGTCGTCCTCGACGACAAGCATAGTTCGAACGATTTGATTAGCCCTGCTAATTTACTTAGTCACAACCCTTCATCAGCGCAGATTTCATCGTCTACCAATCACAAATCATCCACAATGGTCGTCATCGTCAAGTGTCTCACAGACATCAGCAGTTCATTTGACGATAGATGCATAACTCAAGTTATTCCTTCACGGCGTCCCGAGATCATGTACCGAACACAAGCCAAAAACGAAATCCTATGGTTAGACAGCTATTCTATCCACACCTTAACCTCTTGCCGTAACCAAAAGAGTTTTCCGTGCGCATTCCGAATCGGAGTAAAAATAAAAATATAATATTTTTTTTTCACTTAGTACTTAATACACCGGAAAAGCTACTGTGGTACGCAATACGCAATACGGCATTAAGACTAATGATGACTAATTGGCACGTGGCATTTTAGGTCTTAGTGACCAGTGGCTTGTTCTTTGGGCCTTCGGCCACCGGCCACAGGACACTGGTCAGTCAATTGTAAATTGTAAATTTGTCTCGAAGAACGAAAAGAATACTCCGTAATAAAGTTTGTCCAGCCACGGAGAAACGACACTTCGCAACATCTTGACTCCTCACTCCTCACTCACTGAAGACCAATGAGTGTAGAATGTAATCCGGTTAATGCCGCTTTCTTACCTGGTATCTTCTGTTTCCGCGTTCCTTCGCAGTTGTTATTGTTCGCCTTTTCACACGCTGTCATAACTTTGCCAATCTGTAACAAACGAAGCGAAAACATGAGCACCTTTTCCAAGCCTGTGAGTCCACAGCACAGCACAACAAGATGAAAGAGGATGCTGTTTATGAAGGTCCAGTCATTCAAAGGCGCGCTTTGGAGCATCTCAGTGAAGTTTTGGGGTTCATTTCACCGGAGCGAAAGGCAGCGTATCTGCAGGCCCTTCGCGACTGTCCTGAGCTTGTGCAGACAGAGTCTAATCCGCTCACCTTCTTGCGATTCGAAAAGTATAACTCTTGGAGTGCTTCCAAGCGGCTCGTTACTTACTGGAGCAAACGAAAAGAGATATTTGGGGAGCGAGCCTTTCTGCCGATGGACCTGAGCGGCAATGGAGCGTTGAGCGAAGAAGTTGCAAACTACATTGCGTCGGGATCGGAATTACTGATGATTACAACGGGGAACATTCTCGTCTGTGACGTAACACTGGCGAATGATACGATCGCTGAAATTACGCGATTACGGATGCGTTTTTTCTTCTTACAAAAGATGATTGAACCTTGTATGCAAGCTGGAGAAGGGCCGCGCGTATTTGTTAGAGGATTCAGTATCAATCTAGCTCGAACCAGAGTCAATCGAGAGACACGTTTACTCTTCGAACAAGCATTTCCTGTTCCTCAGGTTGAAGACATTCATCTAACATACATCAAAGAGAAAAATCCGACCCTTTGGCAGTATATAATTCCACATGGACTCCAGCAAGTGGCTGGTGTAGTTTCACGATTCAAGGTTCACAACTGTGATTCGGTCGAAGACCTAGCAGAGAGCTTGTCGCGCCATAGTATATCGCGGAGCAGTTTACCGCTATCATTTGGAGGCCATTACAATCAAGACGCGAACTTTGTCCAGTTTCTGCTCGACAATGGTTATCCTGCTGAAAAATTGGGTCAAAATCTGTTGTATGGACCGCCACATGACGTGGATGGAAGTCAAGAAGTGACGCGGAACAAACTAAACGCAGCCACGAAGATCTAGATACTCTGGTCGACTATTTCATTTCCAAAGCCCCACTCTTCCCGATATACACGATATGGAACCTCTGGGATTAAGTAAATACCTTCGAACATGTCTGACGCTGAGCAGTTCAAATCCATCACCCCAATTCCATCAGTCTTCCCAACCAGCCACCATTGATGAGCGAGCAACTGCACATGGGAGTCCGAGTCCTACCAACAGCAACGCTAGTAGTCAAGCGCCATCTCGCTCAGTTGTGTTGGCGTTGCCTTCTGACAAAGATTATCTTTCGGAATACCAGTGCATGCTCCGAGAGAACGTCGAATACTTTGCAGCCACATACGAAGACATCATACCCGCAGCGCGAGGACGAAAATCAGCAATTGCGTTGGGTCAAGTGGGAATCCGATGCCGTCATTGCGCACACTTGCCCCGTGAACAACGTCGCAAGGGCGCTGCGTGTTATCCCACCAAATTCGATCGCCTTTTCAGACCTCTGTGAATTTATGCCGAATTCATTTAATGGATTCTTGTCAGCATGTGCCTATGACCTACCGACAGCGAACGCTAGAATTGTATGCTGCCGAGCCCGCAACAGGGTTGGAATACTGGCAAGATGCTGCACAAATATCGGGTGTCGTGGAAGCGGAGAAAATGTTGCGATTTCGAAAAGAGAAGTAGACGACGTGAGTATGCGCGTATCATGTAGCCTAGAAAGTAAACTAAAGGTAGAAAAATTCAGTTACCTACATTATCTGACCTGTTTATGACACCGCGTCGGCGGTAATGTACTCGATCCACGAGCAACGAGACGTGTTGCCATGTGATACAGTTCCATCGAGCGTTTCAATGTTGATTTGACTTCATTTCCTTCTTTTTTGTGATGTTGGAAATCGGTCCTTTCTTGCAAGGACAGCGCAAACGTCTTTTCTTTCCCCTGCCTGGCGCATTTACTGCATCTTGATAAAATCATGCACGACTTTCGATCATCCGCCGCATCGATCTTTACTAATTCGATGCGCAATGCACCAAAACATGAATCTGGACAGCGCTTCGCTAAACGGAATTGGACAAGACTGTTTGTTGATTGCAAAATGGTGCGCGTATCTATCAAAAAATACAACAAACAGCAATCAAGGCGAATGAATGAAGAAATGCTTTTTAAAAGAGAAAGAAGGAATGAATCAACAGCTTTTGCTGTCACATTACAGCAAACTACAAAAATAAATGTCGATTGATTGATTGTCGAACACCTCGAAACTCGGAATGCGGACGGACGAGGGACATGTAAGTCACGAATGAATCACAAAACAAACGAGTGTCATGTGTCATGTGCACTCCTTGCTCCTTGGTCATGTTGTGTCGTTCGTCGTTCGATCCCAATTCCCAATTTCAAGCGAAATTTTCTCGTACTGGTACAGTTTTGAGAATTGAGAATACTGTTTGGTTTTTTGGGCAATGAAGATGAGAAGCCTTTATTTTATTTATTATATAAAGAAATAAAGAATCATTGGTAGAGCGGCAGGCGGCCCAGTAGTATGAACGCAGAGACACGTGTCTGTGCTAAGCACGCATTCGTGTGAAACTTTGAACCGTTAAAAACTCTATGTATTTTGTGTGGAACGTTCAAGAAATATGATGTCATGCCACGTGCATTCTCATACATTCACGATTCACATGATCGCAGTGCCAATGCCAATCGCCAATCCAACTTCTTTCATATCACAAATCATCGCATTTTTTGTTTTGACATTATTCTGCAACAAGAAAAGAGGTGCGTTTCTTTTGCGAAAGATGATGAATATTGATCCAAGTATTTGAATCTTCTCTTGATCGCTTTTTTTTCTCTTCTTCCAGATTCTTCCAGAACAATGAAGTACTCGGCTATAAAACAAGCATCCTGGCGCTGGTCCTTTTCGCGATTGTCGGCGCATCGATCCGTGCGCTCGGCAAGTCGCCTGTCGCATCGACTGCAGCAGACGAATCGGAACGTGCTTTGCAAACCCGCATTGGACACCGTCGTCACCGTCGTCACAATCGTCAGTCATGATGGGGATCGAGGCCACGGTGATCATGGTGGACATGGAGGACACCATGACCCCATACCGCCGCCGCCGCCGGCGACATCTGGCAAAGGAGGCAAGGGCGGAAAAGGTAGATTCTAGCTCTAGTAAGAGCAGCAAAAGTGGCAAGGAAAACGCAATTAAGTCGAGCGAAAGATAGAATGCGCGATCGGCTACAAGAAATGACATGCCGTGCCTTTTTTTAATAGTAAGGAACATCGTTTCCCACGTTATTAAGCAACGCTATTTCGCATCTTTCTGTTTTTATCGGACTTTACTTGTGCATTGAGAAGAATGAATCATCAGACGTTGCATTTGTTCAGATTGTGATTGCGAGTGAGTACAACGAACAGCGTTACAGTTGTGTCTCTAGAAGTCAAACAATCAGAAAGGGAACTTTATCTTTATCATGCATTGGCCATGGTCACCACGACGATGGCGATAGCGAGGAGGACGAACCCATGAGCTACTCGGGCAAGGGCAAAGGCGGAAAAGGAGGAAAGGGTGGAAAAGGAGGAAAAGGAAGCTATTCGGACTCGGACTCTGACTCTGGTAAGGGCGGAAAGGGTGGAAAAGGAGGAAAAAGGAAGCTATTCGGACTCGGACTCTGACTCTGGTAAGGGCGGAAAGGGTGGAAAAGGAGGAAAGGAAGCTACTCGGACTCGGACTCTGGTAAGGGCAGAAAGGGTGGAAAAAAAGGAGGAAAAGGAAGCTACTCGGACTCGGACTCTGGTAAGGGCGGAAAGGGTGGAAAAGGAGGAAAAGGAAGCTACTCGGACTCTGGTAAGGGCGGAAAAGGTGGAAAAGGAGGCAAGGAAAACGCGATTGATTTAGGTGAAAGAACAACCGACTTCACATCATTATGGCGATGAAACTTTACTCAGTATAGTGCCGTGCTCAACACGTCTAAATGATAAGTAGGAAGACATGTTTGCATTTGACTCGGCTCGATCATTTCTTTGTGTTCTATTCTGGCCGTTCATAAATTCACAAAGAAGCAAGCATATACGGCTTCTGAAGCTTGGAGGTGACTGCAATAGCATCGAGAGTCGAAAGACCGTGAAAGAACATCCGTAGTGCAAGGACTTGCGCTCGTTATTGTTTTCGCTCGCAGGAGGACGCACCAGCGGCACCGATGTAGATTGATTCACTCATCCGACGTCGGCAGCCATTTGCCTCCAATGTCCATCTGGGACAGGAAATCATTAATCAAACCAAATTTCGTTTGCCAAAGAAACAAATAGTCCTTACACCGCGAATGCATGGTGTTTTGGAAAAAAAGGACATGGTGTTTCATGTTTGTCGATCGTTTGCCTCACAACCGCACCAACCAACGCTGGACTTTACGTGCAACAGGTTGGGTACACAGAAACCGCACCTTTTCATTGCCCATTTTCGTTCTTGTGCCACAATTATAGCAGTTTGCACATGCTAACGTGGTTCAACGGCTCTTGCACCTCTATGCAAAGAACATAACAGATCGTTCACCTCTTCGTTGATTGAGTTTGCAAGTCTTGTGAAAACCTTTCAAGTACGCCATTCGCCCACATCAGTTTCGTTTTCGCCATTGTGAACTCGCCCAACCTTTCATAAAACAGATCCGAGTTTGTCTTTCAACGACACAGTTGCAACACCAAAACGTACGAACCCTCGCGCCTGTTATTGTTCATCATCAAAGGTCTTCATCCTAACAATATCGCTTTCCTGTCTCTTTCGCTTCATACTGCAGATGAAGTACTCGGTCACCAAAGCTGCGATCCTTGCCTTTGTTCTCCTCGCGCGCCGCCGCATCCATTCGCGGTCTTGACAAGTTGACTCTTTCTTCTTCTCCGTCGGCAGTCGAAGATCGTCTCTTGCGCCATCAACACATGGGAGCACGTCTTCGTCATATGCTTCACAACCGCAAGCATGGGCACGGCAACAATGGCCACGGACATCACGATGAAGAGCCAACCATGCCCAAATCGGGCAAGCAGAGCCCGACGCACGGGCGTGACGGTGGCGACCACCAGGGTCACGGACACGGCCGCAATCAGGGGCGCAACCAGGGCCATGGGCATGATCACAATCAAGGACACAGGCACGGCAACGATAAGGGCCATGAGGCATCACGATGAGAACCCTGAAGTCGTCTCCAAGAAGGGAGCCAGCAGCGGTAAACAACTCTCCGACCAAGACCAGCAACCGTAGCAACGTAACGGGCCTAATGACTGATAGCGACATTGGGTGCCAAATCTCGCTGGTAGAAGGAGAGGATTGCCGAGAAAGGCATGTATGTATGCCTGGATAGTATCGGATATCAATGGTAGAGAATAACGATAGTATATGCATCGTTATCCATGCGCGTTGTATTGCTGTAGAATGAGAGCCCGAAAATCGACTTCCTAACGGATTCAAAGTGTAACTGCAGCCAAGGTGATTCGAGTTGTTGTATCACACGGAAAACGGTTCATTTGCTCTATTCATCGCAGACAATCCAGCAACACCGATCATCGTTTCTCTCGAATTTTGCGATCAATTTCGCACTCAGTAGCTCTCGCAAACCTCAGAAAACCCTTAACAGTTCTGGTTCTGTTCATAAATTGGAATAGGTATTAATAACGTTCCTCTCAATGCCGCGGCGTCTTTGACTTGACTTGTGGCTGTTAAGCATTACACTCGCTCATCGGTTACTGACAAGTATTTGGGGCAATCACGATTGGTATTGTTTTACATTACTCCGCCTCACACTGACAGTTCGCCTTGAAGCCGGTTTTGTCATCACCAAGGCCCAGAAATGGTTGAAGACCAAAAGAAACGAGAGACGATCTATTCGGTGCTCAAGACGGAGGCCCAGTGGGTCGAATGGTACGATTCTACGATGCGTCATGCCAAGTATCAGGATTGTGACAATGTCCTTGACCGAAGCGAGCTACAAGCCTTCTACTTTGGAAGATGTTGAATTGTTCGAACTTCAGAACAAATACATGATGTCGGTCTTTGACATTGTACTCAAGACGCCCAAGACGGTACTTTCTCAGTCTACATACGACTAAGGGTGATGCTCAAGCTGTTTTCAAGGGCGTTATTGATTATCATACGTCCCTTCTACTGCCTCAGAATTGATCGCGCATGACAAGTTCCAAAAGCTGGTCTCTTCCGACATGGCATCCGATCTAGGTGGCCTCACCTACACGAACTACCTGATGTTGTACCTCGATCAGATGCGCCAGTATGATGCCATTGTTCCTGAGAAGAAGAAGCTCGACGGCGACTTGAAAAGACGTTTCTCATCAAGCTCATCAAGAATGTTCCCAGTTTGTCGGATGTGCATCAGCAAGTTACGCGATGGCTGAAGGCCAGGAATGGGCCACGCAACGTCAGATCGTATGAAGCGTACCTGGCGCTTCTACTTGACAGGGCATCGCAGCTCGACGATCGATTCGAGCCAGTGGACACGGCAAGAGCAAGCGAGTGTGTATAAGAACGATCTCTTCAACGACGATTACGAGATCCATGGTGCCGGCGATGATTCCTCTCCAGTCGAGATTCGTACGTGCAAGCCTACATGTCAACGGTCATTCCGGCTACTACCCCAAGTTGACTGCGTCGATCAGTGGGGTCAGCTTTCTCCCGAAGATCGCACGACCTGGGATCAGTTGTCTGACAAGGGAAAGACGGCGATCATGAACAGTTGAGCTCTTCTGTGAGCACATCGTCATTCAAGCGCATCATCCGAGCAGTGTTCAAAGACCAACGTTCACGATATGACGATTGGCGACCTCATGGTGTTCGCACAAGCACTGCAAGGCTCTAATGCCAGCCAGGATGAAGCAGACAAGTTCAAGTCAACGAGACCAGCGTTGACAGCAAGAACGACAAGCAAGCTGCTCACCCAGCCGTTGAGTCAGACCCTCGAAGAAGACGATGGGGAGCAATCAAGCGCCAAGTCAATTTTTCCAAGCTCGAGATCAACGTGGAAGACACCTACACGATCAGCCAGTCGACAATGACTGATTCAAAGCTTTCGTTGATTGACCGTGGAGCGAATGGAGGAGTCGGCGGTGAAGACGTTCGGTTGATTGATTACATCCCGAACCGGCACGCCGACATTCAGGGCATCGACAATCACCAAGTCACGAAGGTGCCGATCGCTGCTGTCGGTGGTGTCGCCATGACACAAGCTAAGCTGGAGAGCGCATCCTCATCTTCCATCAGTATGCCTACACTGGAAAAGGACCATCCATTCACTCCGCCGGACAGTTTGAACATTGGGAGCCAAAGTCGATGATCGTTGCAAGAAAATAGGTGGAACCCAGTGTATTGTTACCTCGGATGGGTTCACAATTCCGCTTGTGATTGCACAAGGACTCTGTCGTTTGGAGCTTCGACCGTTCAAGGATTCCGAGTGGTCGACAATCCCCACATTCACATGACTTCTGGGAGCATTGGGACCCTACTGTCTCGACATTACACGTTGGACGATGGCGCGAATGGAAGGGTCCACCACCCCACATCCTGAAAGCTCACCCGACGAAAAATCCCTTCGATGAGTTTGGAGAGTACCGTGGAGATCCGATCGGGTTGATTGATGAGTCTGTTGCTGCCACCGCTTCAGCCTTTATCGCCACCATGGTTGACACTCCGCTTTCGAAGCTTTTGTCCTGGATGCCAATGCTGTCCCACCGGACATTACACAAGATGTTGTTGACTCGGTTACTGATCGGTTTGCGCATGCCCCGTGATCCTTTTGTTGCCGAATCCCTTTGGAGGAAATTATTGCCGGTTCTGGACAGGACGACCATGTTGTCACGGGACAGCCCGACCTCCAAGTTTCTGACCCGGATTTTGAGCGCATTCGCCCTATGCTTGCTTTTCTCAGCAAGGGCGTCGCCATCAAGGCCACTCTGGAGCGCACGACACAGTATGCGCTGGCGCTTTCAACGCCCAGACCCTGAAGAAGCATTTTCATTCGCCGCATCCTGCTCTGAATGTCAAGCG